>ML803134.1:214273-238615 GCA_009831015.1 Picea engelmannii
TGTATTAAAATCATTTAAATGATTTGCAACAGACCCACCTTCTGACATATTCATATTAAATAATATCTTCATTAGAAATACCTTATTGGATGCTGAGGGTTTTTCATACAATTTAGCCAACGTGTCCACCAAAGCCTTCATTGTCTTTTCTTTCGAAATATTGAAATCCACCGATGTTGCCAGACTCAGCTGTATCATTCCCAGAGCCTTTCTGTCAAGAATCTCCCATTCTTCATCCTTAATAGCCATCGATTTCTTTGCTACTCCGCCCAATGGTAGGAATAGATCCATCTGATATAAATAATGTTCCATTTGCATCTTCCATAATTGGTAGTTTTGGCCGTTAAATTTTTCAACCCTAAAGTTTTCATCTTCCGACATTGCTCCCACTCGAACCAGGAACCCTCTTTTCTTGTGAGTTACCTTTCGCTTTGATACCAGTTGTTAGAAAAATAGGATCATGGAGCAATAAAATAAAACAAATGAAAAACTAAAATACATCAGATACACAATACAATAGAGACACAGATATACGTGGTTCACCCAGTGTGGGCTACGTCCACCAAAGAAATTGCTGGGTCCTTCCTTTATTATTATCCAGCAATCGAAGGGATACAACCTACAACAAACCTGATGTAACTTCCTCTTCTTTCTCTCTCAATATCATATCTCATAATACAATATTCGCTACGATGCACAACCACAATACATTTCCCTCGTAAGAGAGGGTTTCCTTCTAAGGAAAAAAACCCTAACATAACTTCTACCGTTAGATCTATGACCTTATAATGAATGGTCCAGATTTACAATGAAATTACAATATACTTTTACAAGACAATTTTTCCTTTGGGGGATTTGCCCCCGAACCCCCATCGGGGGATTTCTTTCCCCCGTACCCCCCAGCCGAGGGGATAGCCCCCCCGGCAGAGGGGGTAACCCCCCTCTGCACTTCCCCGCGTGGAAGAGTGTACATACTTTTGGGGTGTAAATACTTCATGGGGTATAAACACGGATGAAAACAAAAGACCTCTGAGTCAGGAAGATAATCAAGCTCCACAACCAATCCTTCTAATGGATTTTAGAGTACTTTTGGAATGTAATATATGTAAAAATAAAAATAATAAAACTTTTATAATATTAAAAATTATAATATTTAAGGTTTTTAATGTTAAAAAATGATAATGTATGAAAATATATATCTCATTTCAAATCTTGTAATCTTACTTTCACTACAATTATATCATTTGCCTTGTAATTTCAATAAATATAAATCGTATACCTAAATCAGGTGATGCATGGGTGTTGTGTGGCACTCCAAGTGGATATGACAAGTAGTGGGTTGTGTATGAGAGTGTGGGGTGGTTTTAATGCTCCTAGTGTGAAGAAATATCTAGCTCTAATGAGATAGGACAATGGGACAATGGATGAATTCATTGCACATCTAGTGGGAGCTTGCTTTTGTGATGAGATTGGGTGTATGGTTGCGTAGGGAATTATGGTTTCAAGTGGTGGCTTGGGATTTAACTAGAGTAGAGGGGCTACTTTTTCTTGCATTAGGAGAAAAAAGAGTGCCTCGGGTTTAGAAGGGATATCTGATCTCGGTCCCCTACTCGAGTGGTGGTGATTTACTGCAAGTTATGTGGTGATTCTCTCTCATTTTCATTATGTAGTTTGTTGGGGTTCTTTGGTGGCCTTAGCTCTAGTTTTTATGCTAATTTTTTGGTTTGGTGGGGGACCCTTTGCTTTCCTATTCCAGGCTTTTGGTTCCTTTGTTGTCTAGGTTTTTGAGTGAACTCACAAGGAACCTTTTTGTGCTATTTTTTCCCAGGTCTATTGTCTAGTTGGTGGTTTAGGGTCCTCTAGTTTCTCTCAATGTTTGGGCTCTCAAGAAAGCAAGTCAGGCAATCAGGTTCATCTTTGTTATTTATTTTATTTTGGCTCTTCCCTCTAGATGAGAGGATAACCCCAACCATTTCTCCAAGAATTTGTGGGCCCCTTCCTCTCCTTCTTATGGTCCCTTTCTTATCATGGCTAACCAATTTTGCATGGAAGCTCTTGAAGCCAACACAAGGGGTATGAGAATAAGAAAGATGAATGCCTCTTGAACTCTTAGATGTAAGACCCCTATCCCCTCCATGACTAGGGATAAAAAATATTCCAAGTATGAAAAACAAGTCTTCCAAACAAAGTTTTTTGCTGCAGTTAAAGAGAAGGTGGGAGCTATGGGGGGCACTCTCCTAAAAAAGTGTAAACAAGTCATTAAGGAACAAATTGAGCATGATTATTAGGGTTGGTTCTTAGACTTTGTTTTTTCAAGAAGCAAAGACACTAAAGTGTTTTGAGACATTGAGTTATACTGGCTCACTAAATCCCTTATAGCCCAAGTGGTTGAGGAACAAGGCAATCGACACTAGGAAATCCTAGCTAGGATGATGATCTTTGAAGTTAAATTTTAAGTAGTTTGTAGGGTTGTATTCAACGTTTGACTTGAAGTATTAGAAAGGAAGGTTGATGGGCATGACTGCTCTACTAAGGCAGAAGAGAAGATCCCTTATACTTCTAGTGTACCTCTTTTAACCTAATTATAATTGAAGAATATGAAAAATAGATGGGAGAAAGACAATCCAGAAAATTTAAGCATCCACCCCAAACTCTCTAAAATTAGCTTGATAAGTCCTATTTTTTTTTTTCTTATGTAATCATGATATGATATTTTTTTTATATAATCATGTTTTTCAATGTTTACTGCCATTTAGTCTTATTGTTCTCTTGTTTTTTATTTCCATATGAGACTCTGGCCCTATGTAGAAATATTAGACGCAGTTCTAGTGACTTGGATATATTTTGGATAATCTTTGTAAACACTTAAAGACCTAGTTTCCTTTTTGGTGGGATAAAGAGCATTTACGCTCTCTCTATATATTAAATTATTTTTAATCTCGAAAAAATATAAATTTAAAATATCTAATGATTTTATCTCCATTTAACTTATTTTTAATTGAAAAAATAATTAAATTAAACAAATTTACATGTTTTTAATAATTTATATTTTAATTTAAATATTTTTTACAATTTATATATTAAAATAAATTATTATTTAAATGCGTAGATAACTTTATTGACTGGGTACATGGGTTATACCTCACAATGTGGCTAAAATTTTCATCATAATCACACATACAATTTATCTTTTAATCTATACATCTTATAATTAAGAGATATTTACATTTATGACGTACCCTTATTTATTTAAATATGCATTTTCATCAATCTTTTAATCCATACATCTTAAATTAAGAGATATTTACATTTATGACGTATCCTTATTTATTTAAATATGCGTTTTCATGATGATGAGGATGATAGGAATGTTCATAAAAATATAAAGAATTTTATGATGAGGATGATAGGTAGGTTTATAAAAATATAAATAATTTCACTATGTTGTTCATGTGGATCATATAATAAAATACATATATCACCATTACATCACAAAAAGTGCATATATTTATCTTTTCCATTTGTTTTTCTAAGGTTTCATATTTTATAAGGTGAACCATTATGTTTTTCATTAAGATCATTGCTATGTTTTATCACTATGACTGTAATGACTCGTAATGGGGTAAAGGTCCATTAGAGTAATATTAGTGAAGGTAATTCAAGTGGGTTAGGTTTACTAGGTAGTTAATATTAAATAAGATTTATTAATTAGTATTTAAAAAAAAATTAGTGTGGTTTCATTAACGAATATTACTAAGTAGTTAATAAGTTGTTATTACCAGGGTTTGCTTGTTAACTATAAATAACGATGGAGTCCTCCGTATGAGTTATGTGTGGTGAATATTGTAGTTGGAGCTTAACTCATTGAGAGGTTGCCCTACCTTAAGAGGCAAGTGAATAGGAGTGGATTCCTTTTATAAAGGATCATTGGATGATTTTTCTTTATCTTAAGGGTATTTTGATAATAAACAAATTATTGAGAATTATGAATATCTTGTTTATGATTTAATTTTAAGGGTCAAGGATCGTTACAAATGGTATCAAATCTCTTTCTTGGACCCAAAATATATAATATTTTTTCTCTTTTGCAGGTTTTCAAGGGTAAAAGAGGGTGACAACACAAATCCATTCATGTAGATTTATGTGCAGGGTATGAAGAAACCAATTGTAGATTTGAGTTCCCCTCGAAAAAATACCTAATTTTGAAAAACAAATGTCTCGATTGGTGTTCAGGAAGTGAAAATATCAATGATTTAAAGTATGTTATTTTAGGGGTTTTTTATGACTACTGCACGGGTTGTAGACTAGATATCTTTTGACAGAGTGCCTAGATTTTTTCCAAACCAGTGCTAATAGATGTAGAGTGACCACAACATTTCTAGATTGTGATCATAATAGAAATTATGACAAATACTAAGGACATTACGACCATTTGAAAATTTTCACCTCAAAACCCTAACAAAACCAAAGAATGGAAATGAAATGGGAGGATCTAATATCATTGTGTCAAAACATGTAGAATGCATTTGATAGGTGTAAAAAATATATGAAGGAGACATTTCACAAATTTAAGGAGAGATGTATATTCATTTGTGGGACATATCTTATTATCCAAAGCAAGTATACCAGTGACATACATGGTTGATATAAGTTAGAGGATGTTTTTGATTATTGGTATATGGATAGTTTCATTTCTATGATGAAAACTACTTTCACCTTCCATTTGATGACTCTACTACACCTTATATAGAGAACATCATTGAGGGAAGTCATGAGAAGGTTATGACTACTAATTTTCATCTTGCACATTTTCCATTGGTAGTATCTCTTCCAGGTCTACACCTAACCTTTTATAGCTAGATGGGTGATCTTATAGATATGGAGGGTTTTATTTATTTATATCCACATGACCTTGTCATGAATTTGAAACATAGTACTCACCCATCCATCAAGCTTAAGTTCCATTAGCTGGAAGTTAGCATCAACACTTGGATATGGTTACCTAGGTTTATGGGTGAGTTTGGTGGACTTCTTCAATCTTACAAAAATCACTTCTACATAGGACCTTGGATTATTGGACTGCTTCAACACCTATACATGGGACCCAAGTTTATGGTGGAGCTTCATGGACTACTTCAACATAATGTCTAGCACTTTTACATGGGACCCTGGTTCCCTAGCCTATTTCAACATTGTGGTCAACACTTTTCCATCGGACCCTGGTTTATGGTTGTACCTCCTAAGTACACGTATTGAGGGAAACACTTATATAAGGTGAGTGTAGTGTTGGGATCCTCTCTAGGGGTGCAATGGGGGTCAATGGCCCATTAGAGTAATAATAAAGAATTCCATTCAATTTAAGTTGGACTGGGTCTACTATGTGTGTTAGTATTAAATAAGGCCCACTATTGTAATTAGAATGAAATATATGTAATGTGGTTGTTAGGATATTTAGACACTTAGGAGTTAGTTAATATCAACTTGGTCTAATGTGTCATTAGGTAAAAGTGTGTTTCTTAGTGTGTTTCTTTAGTATGCATTTGTAGTTAGGAAATCCGACGATCACAATATGTTCCTGACATAGATTGATATGACATTTCATATTCTCCTCGATCTTAAAGACTACATTGATATGTGGCTTAACACCCGATTGGTCCATGATCTATATTTAAAGAGCATGGAGGTTCATTTCTGAAGATCGATTGTGAGAAACTATCTTGTAAATATCTCTGCAATATTTTTCTCTTGCATTAATAAATTGCTCCAAGTGGCCATGTTGGCTGGGGCCATGGATGTTTCCCCATAGGGGTTTTACCACATCAAAACATCAATATGTTGATATTTGATCCGGTTGTGTGAGTGTTTATTGAAGGTGTTCATCCTCTGTTGGAATACTTGTGTTGTAGAACATGGTATCAAAGTTCATTTGAAGACCCACTCCCTTTGTAGATCGATATCGAGATCGTGAAGCCGTGTTGCCTCATATTTGTTTTCTACTATATCCATACATTTATAGGCCGAGAGGACTGTTCCATTGCATCTAAAGTACTTTTTTTAGTTAAGAATTATTTTCGTTTCACTTGAGAAGGTTTCCATTTTCCCAAGATACAATCATTTCAATCATATCTAGAGATATAAAGCCCAAATATGTTGGGTATATGTTATATTATTTTCAAAAATGATCCCATATGCTATACACTGATATGGGAGAAAGGTGGGTTCCCCCTATTAGGGGGTTCAGGAGAGGAGCCACCAAAAAGTTTTTTTGGCGGTTTTTGGGGTCCATTTTGACGATTTTTCGACACATGGTGTTCGCTAATGATTTTCTAATTTTGGTTAAGGAATTAGGGTTGTTCACTAATCCAAGTCTGGATGCTATGGGATCCTATATGTATTTTGTATTGTAAATAATTAAGATGATGATGGAAAAAGAAGATTGGAGGTGTGGCTCTAAACAGGTTGTTGGTTTTCCCGGTTTGGGTTTCTAGGGTAAAAATATCTTTGTAATGTGTGTGTGTGCCATTGCATCTTTTCTATTTTTATTAAGAATATTTTTGTAGTAATTAATTGTACAAGGTTAAAATATACATTTGGTATCAAAGCAATTATTGGCTTAAGGGGTGTTGGAACATGAAATAAATTAAAAAACAAATTTTTTTAATTTTTTATAATAGGCATTTTTAATTTTACTTGCTTGAGGGTCTGGTTTGATTTGTTTTTAGATTATAGTTTTTTGTGAAGGATTTAACATCCTCCTCCTAATGTTTATTGAAAATAAAGCGTCCTCATGTAAAATTTTCAAAATATTGCATATGTTTTCTTTTGATTTCCTGTTTTAAGTGATTTTTGGTTTTCATAATTTGTCATTTTAATAATCCCATTATCTTCGTCTTCTCGAGAGCTTTACGACGATACAAAATTTGCCTCACTTTGATTCGAATCAAAATTTATGGCTTGTTGAAGTTTTGTGTTTTTTAATTGTTTTGATGACGTGGCAGCACTAGCTTAGCACAATCCACATAGCAAAAATTTACACATGACGTTTATATTGTCACCGCCACAAAATCGCCACATCAGACTTCCCAAAGTACCCAATTGACACCACCTAACTCTAGGTACCTACAACTCATCCCACCTTACATGTGCATCATCCTATCCACCATAACTCATTATAAGTTAGCTTTAAGATATTTTATTATATTTTAAAATAAAATAAAATTTTCTTACGTGTTCCCTCCACCTTGGTCTCCACTCCACGTTGACACAAGTAATCCATGTACCCATTTGTTTATAAACATTAAATATTTGTTCCATCCCATGCATGTGGTATTAATAATTTTTTACCTTTTAAAACTTACCTAAAACACACCAATTGTTCGCCAATTTGCACATTGATAGTTACATGACCCTGACTTCGGGAGGTCATATATCGACATCCAGAGCACAAAATCATGCCCATGATACCTTGTTGAAAATATGAGATCGAGGAGAATGATCTAGAAATGTTAGTTTAAACAAATTTGCAAGAAAAATGCTCCAAACAAATAGCAAAAAATAGACCACGAATTTGAAACAATTTGAGGTTCCTGTGTGAATTTTTAGAAAAGCTTGATTGTTAGGGTGTTTTCCCAGATTGAGATCTCTTTCCAGATTGTCCATATTCCAATAATAAAACATATGGAAAGTGATTTAAGCTCATATTGGGGATTTAACTTTATTTTAAATTTCATTCTCTATGAAGAAGTGGTTTAAATAATTTTTAGAATTGGTTTTGCTTTTTATTTTAATTACGGTTTTAATAACAATTGGTTGATCGTTTTGGCAGGTTGATTCACTTGGAACCTGAGGATTTTGGGATCAGAGTTTCAGGAAGGAAAAGAATGATTTTTTCCAAAAAGTATATATATATATATATATATATATATATATATATATATATATATATATATATTTTGAGAGAGGAACTGTTTGCTTATAAAAAAAGATATGTATGAGGGAAAAGAAGGATTAGAAATTTAGGGATTTTTTTAGGAAGCAAGGTTTCATTTTCAGTAAATCTTATGTGGTTGTAAATATTCTCAGATAGAAAACATTAATTCATTGGATGCATTGCTCATTTCTCTTAGAGCCTTATCCTTCTTTAATTTTTTTTATGTTTTATGCTTCTCATTATGTCATCTCTGTTCATTTTTCTTTTGCAATAAGATTATTGTTAGGGTTGAATGTGTAACGATTTGGTACAACCTTCACTGTTGCAAACTTAAAATAATCTTTAGATCTCAGACTTCCATATATATGTTGTGAGCTTTGATTGGACCTAAGTTTTATTGCTAAACCTTATGAATGAAAAAGGATTTATGTCTTTCTTTTCATATAATATTGATCATAACCTTGATATGTTTTGGATTCATCATTGGCAATGCCCAGTAAATCATTTGTTCTTCATCTTAGCCATGTAAAGAATTATATTTCCCTGTGTAAGGTTTGAGATTTTGTGTTATTCTTCCATTCTTCCACCTTCATTTATCAACTTTTGTGCTCTAACGGATGAGACTCCATGCCCAATGGAATTAGTTTTTCGATTTGAGAGGCTTACAACCCTTTATTCAGCCAGTTGTCTTATATCCTTAAACATATTTATACTTTGTTTTATTATCTTAAATTTGGTCACAATGCTTTAATGTTCAAGTGTTTCTTGGTGAGATTGAGTAGCCCATATTTTGAATTCATATGAGGGATCCACCTTTGGCTGGAAGGGCTAGCTTACCAGCCAAAATTTGGTTGAAAATGTGCTAGGCATTTCTCTTTTACAACCAAGAGAAATTCTTGGTTGTGGAGCCTGATTATCTTCCTGATTCAGAGGTCCTTGCCTTCAGCCGTGTTTATAACCCATGAAGACTTTACACCCCAGAAGTATGTACACTCTTCCACGTGGGGGAGTACAGAGGGGATGTACCCCCTTTGCGGGGTCCGAGGGGGCTATCCCCCCTGCTAGAGGGTTCGGGGGCGAAGCCCCAAAAGGAAAAATTGCCTTGTAAATGTATATTGTATTTTCATTGTAAATATGGACCATTCATTATAAGGTCGCAGATCTAACGGTAGAAATTATGTTAGGTTTTTTTTCCCTGGAAGGCAACCCTCTGTTATGAGGGAAATGTATTGTGGCTATTCATTATGGCGAGTATTGTATTCTAAGAGAGGATACTGTGAGAGAAAGAAGAGTAAGTTACGATGGGTTTTGCTGTAGGTTGTATCCCTTCATTTGTTGGATAATAATAAAGGAAGGACCTGGAAATTTCTCTGGTGGACATATCCCACACTGGGTGAACCACGTAAATCTGTGTCTCTATTGTATTGTGTATCTTCTGTGTTTTGTTTCCACATTTGTTTTATTTTATTTCTCCATGGTCCTATTTTTTTCTAAAAGAAATCTCTAGTAACAACAAGGGGGGCACCTTTGTGGTCAGGGGTTTGGATCTAGTTTGTGATAAGAGTTGTTATAGTGAGAGATCTGCAATATTGATTCTTCAGGTGAAAAGAAATGGTGAGAAGTTTGAAAATAGAGATCGAGAAATTTAATGGGCAAAGTTTTGAGTTGTGGAAGCTCAAGATGGAAGATCTATTGGTGGACAAAGAATAGTGGATTGTTGTGGATCTAGGTACTACACCTACAAGAATATCAATGAAAGACTGGGAAAAGTTGGATCATAAGGAGAAGAGCACAATATGGTTGTGTCTCTCAAATTCAGTATTACTAAATGTGTCAGGGGAAGCTACAACCAATGATTTCTGGAATAAGTTGGGGACTTTGTATCAGTCTAAGTACCTGTTAAACAAATTGTTCCTACGAAAGAAGTTGTATAACATGAGGATGAAATATGGAGACTCGGTGACAGATCATATGAATGCCTTCAATACAGTGGTAAGTAAATTATTATTTATTTATATTAAGATTTCTAATTAAGACAAATGTATCATTTTATTATTCTCTTTACCAGACTATGGGATAGTCTCGTTGTGGCCATAGGTATTAATACAGATACTTTAAGTTTCGATTATGTGGTATCATCCTTATTTTTAGAGGAGATGAGGAAAAAGAACATGGAAAGATAGAGTGCAGAAGAATTATTTGCAAGAGGATGCTCCCAGGAAACAAATATATTTAAGTCCTCAAGTGGGAGATCTAAATATAAGGGAAAATATAAATCTTCCAGAAAGTTCATAAAGGTATGTTGGAGATGTAGAAAATAAGGGGACTACAAGAAGCAATGTAGATCCAAAAGTGTTGAGAGAGGGAAGGGATCTGAAGATGCCCCTTCTACAAAAGCAACAACCTCCATAGAAGAAAGAGGATATGTGTACTTGGATTCTTCAAGAACACATGTAGATCATGAGGCATGGTTGGTTTACTCGGGTGCATCCTTTCATATGACTCCTCACAGGGAGTGGTTTTGTTAATATGAAAGTTATGATCGAGGTGATGTTTTCCTAGGTGATGAACTGACATCCAAAATCATAAGATGATGAAAATTCAAGTTAAATCTCATGGATGGAAGGATTAAGACATTCCCTGGTGTTTTTCACATCCCAGGATTGGCCAAAAATGTTATTTTTGTAAGCAAAATAAATGATGCAGGGGTAAAAATAATGTTTGAGAAAGAAACCTGTAGGATGGTTCGAGGAGAAATGGTGTTGCCGAAGGGATTTTCGTGTGGAAATCTGTATAAGATGAAACAACGAACTATTAGTGATGGGTACAATAGTTCCATTGTTCTTGAGATTGGAGCTGAAGAAAAAAACACTCCTATAGTCTCTCGAGAAAAGGCTATGTTGTGGCATAAAAAATTGGGGCATATCAGAGAGAAGGGTCTTTGACTACTACACGGTAAAGGTATGGATGAAGGTATGTATAACTTCTCTATGTATTTTGATTTCTATGAACATGTATATATGAGAATCAAAATTGGATAAGATTCCCCTCTGGTGCAACGAGGGCAAAGGGAATTTTATAGTTGGTGCATAATATGTGTTTGGACCTATGTCGGTTCCATCGCTGGGAAAATATGTGTAATATGTCTCATTTATAGATGAATTCTTGAGGAATAAATGGATATATTTCCTCAAGAAGAAATTGAAGTCTTTGACAAGTTTAAAGAGTTTAAGGATCTTGTGGAGAATCAAATGGAGAAGAAAATTAAGGTGTTGAGGACATACAATGGTGGAGAATTCTATAGAAATGAATTCGAATAAATCTATAAGAAGTGTGGTATAGCAAGGCATAATACTAATCCATACACACCTCAACATAATGGAGTTGTATAAAGGATGAATAGGATTCTGATGGAAAAGGAAATGTGCATACTTAGTGGTTTCGAGTTAGGACAATAATTCTCGGCAGAGGAAGTGGGTACTACATGTTACTTGGTCAATCAATCACCTTCACGTTGGATGAAAAGAATCCACATCAGGTATGGAATGGTAATAAATATTCTTTGACACATCTTGGGTTATTTGGTTGTGATGCCTATGTTCACGTTCCAAAGGAAAACAAGAGCAAGCTAGACAAAAAGGATGAAAAGTGTATCTTTTTTAGGTATAAAGATGGTCTGAAAGGGTAGAAGATTTGGAACCTAGAAACTAGGAAGGTAGTGTATATCCGAGATGTGGTATTTAGAGAAATTAAATATATTGTGAAACATGAAGTCCTACTAAGGAAGGAAGAATCAGGGAAAATAGAGTTTGATTTGAAGGATGATGAATCAAAATCTACAAAAGAACATGAATTAAAAGAAGAATATCCTCATACTCTAGTGTTGAGGAAATCAGTTTGAGAAAGAAGGAAACCAAAACTCTACTTGATTTCCATTCAAATTTTTATTTTCCAATTATTGATGATGAACCTAGAAATGTTGAGAGGTAGTGGATTTAGAGGATGGAAAACTATGGAAAAAGGCCATGGTTGAAGAAATGGTAGCCTTGGTCAAGAATGAGGCTTGGGATCTAGTGGAGTTGTTGACTGGAATAAATCCCATTGGAAGAAAATGGGTGTTTAAGAAGAAGTTGAATCAAAAGGCAAAGTGGAGAAACACAAAGCTCGATTAGTAGCAAAAGGATATTCCTAGATAGAGGGAATTGACTTTGGTGATATTTTTCCCTTATTTCCAAGTTAACTTCTATTAGATTTATTTTATCTGTTGTTGTTTCATTTGATTTTGAAGTAGAACAAATAGATGTGAAGACAACATTCCTACATGGGGATCTAGAAGAAGAAATCTACATGAAGAAGCTAGAAGGCTTTGTTGTGAAGGGAAAGAAAGAGCTAGTATGCAGGATGGAAAAGTCCCTATATGGGTTAAATAAATCACCAAGGATGTGGTATCAAAAATTTGATACTTATATGTTGGGACTTCGCTTCACAAGGAGAAAAGTAGATCACTATGTGTATTACAAATTAATTGGTGATCATCTTAGGCATTTCGTATTGTGTGTGGGTGATATGTTGTTGATAGGAAACAACAAGGATATTATCCAGGATGTGAAAACTCAGTTGTTCTCTAAATTTGACATGAAGGATCTTGGTGCTGCAAATTTCATTTTGGTCATGGAAATTAAAAGAGATCAGGAAAAAAGGAAACTTTGGTTGAATAAGAGGAAATATGCTGAGAAAATTGTTGGGTATGTGTTATATTATTTGCACAGGTAGTTTTAGTGTCTGCTACGTTGTGTCAGGTGCAGCGCCCCCGATAAAATTTTTTCCTCGGGAAGCGTGTCACATTTTTCCTCATTTTTTGTGTCACCTCGATTTTTCGTGTCCATTGTTGGGCAGTTTTTCGACACTTTTTTCGATGGTTTTCTATTTTTGGTTAAGGAATTAGGGTTGTTGACTAATCCAAGTCATTGGGTTAGGGTTTTGGATGCCGCTAGCTCCTATATGTATATTGTATTGTAAACAATGTAACACCATGAATGAATATAGAATATGTTGGTTTTCCCAGTTTGGGTTTCCAAGGGAAAAATATATGTGTAATGTGTATTTTCCATTGTATCTTTTTTGCTCTTTTATTGAAAATCTATTTGCAATATAATATTGTACAAGGTTAAAATCTACATTTTGTATCTGAGCTTTGTTGGCTTCAGGGGGATGCCTTTGTGGTCAAGGGTTTGTCTCGAGATTGTGATAAGCCTTGTTACAGTGGGAGATATGTGGTATTGATTTTTAAGGTGAAAATAAATGGCGAGCAGTTCGAAAATGGAGATTGAGAAGTTTAATGGGAAAAGTTTTGAGTTGTGGAAGCTCAATATGGAAGATTTGTTGGTGGACAAAGATCAATGGGTCTAGGTAGTGCACCTATAGGAGCTTCAACAGATGACTAGAAAAAAATGGATCGGAAGGCGAAGAGCACAATCCGACTATGTCTCTTAGATTTAGTATTATTGAATGTGTGAGAGGAAGCTACATCCAAACATTTATGGGATAATTTGGGGAAGTTGCATCAGTCTAAGTCTTTAGTAAATAAACTATTATTGAGAAAGAAGCTATATAACCTAAGGATGAGAGATGGAGACTCAGTGGAAGAATATTTGAATGCCTTCAATACCGTGATAAGTCAGTTAATATATGTTGAGATTAAAATTTTAGATGAATATAAGTGTATCAATTTATTGTGCTCTTTACCAGACTCATGTTATTGTATGGTTGTGGCCATAAGTAGTAATACAACTTCTTTGAATTTTTATGAAATGGTCTCATCTTTTTTGTCGGAGGAGATGAGACAGAAGAACATGGAAGGAAAAAGCACATATGCATTATTTGCAAGAGGACGCTCCTAGGAAAGAAATAGATCTAAGTACTCAAGTGGGAGAGCTAAGTCTAAGGGTAGATCTAAATCTCCTGAAAATTTTGTAAAGGTATGCTAGAGATGTGGAAAATAAGGGCACTACAAGAAGTGGTGTAGATCCAAAATTGAGAAAAAGAAGAGATCTTAAGAAGCTCCTTCTACAGAAGAAAATACCTCCAAGGAATAAGGAGGGGATTTGTACTTGGATTCTTCAAGAACACATGCAGATCATGAGGCATGGTTGGTTGACTCAGGTGCATCCTTTCATATGACTCCCCAGAGGGAGTGGTTTTATGAATATGAAAGGTATGATGAAGGTAATGTTTTCCTATGTGATGACTCGGCAACCAGAAACATAGGACGAGGAAAATTCAAGTTGAGGCACATAGATGGAAGGATTAGAACACTCTCGGTGTTATCCACATCCTAGGTTTGGACAAAAAATTGATTTTTGTAAGCAAATTGGACGATGTAGGGGTAAAAACAATATTTGAAAAGGAAACCTACAAGATGGTTCTAGCAGTAATGGTGTTGTTGAAGGGAGTTCGGTTTGGAAATCTGTATAAGTTGCAAGGAAGCACTGTTAGTGATGGGTGTAATAGTTCCATTGTTCTTGATATTGGAGCTGAATAAGAAATAACTCCTACAGTCTCCGGAGAAAAGGTTATGTTGTGGCATCAAATACTGGGGCATATCCGAGAGAAGGGTCTTCGACTACTACACAGTAAAGGTATGGTTGAAGGTATGTCTAACTACTCTCTGAATTTTGATTTATGTGAACATTGTGTATATGGGAACCATAGTCAGGTAAGATTCCCCTTTGGTGCAACGAGGGTAGAAGGAATTTTACCGTTAGTTCATAGTGATGTGTTTGGACCTGTTTTGGTTCCATCATTGGGAAAATATGTGTACTATGCCTCATTTATAGATGAATTATCGAGGAATACTTGGATATATTTCCTTAAGAAGAAATTTGAAGTCTTTGAGAGGTTTAAAGATTTTAAGGATCTTGTTGAGAATCAAACAGAGAAAATAATTAAGGTGTAGAGAACAGATAATGGCGGAGAGTTCTACGAGAATGAATTTGAATAATTCTGTAAGAAGTGTGGTATAGCAAGGAAGAAGAATACTCCATATACACCTCAACAGAATGGAGTTAAATAAAGGATGAACATGATGTTGATGGAAAAAGCAAGGTGCATTCTCAGTGGTGTCGGGTTAGGGAAATAATTCTAGGCAGAGGTAGTGGGTACTGCATGTTACGTTATCAATAGATCACCCTCATCAATGCTAGATGAAAAGACTCCACAAGAGGTATGGACTGGTAAGAAACCTTCTCTCACACATATCAAGGTATTTGGCTGTGAGGAATATGTTCATGTTCCAAAGGAAAACAAGAGTAAGGTAGATAAGAAGGTTGAAAAGTGTATCTGTATTGGGTATAAATATGGTCTCAAAGGTTATAATCTTTGGAGCCCATAAACTAAGAAGGTTGTGTATAGCCGAGATGTGGTATTTAGAGAAATAAATGATTTTGTTAAACAAGAAGTCCTACCAAGTAAGGAAGAACCAGAGAAAGAAGAGTTTGATTTAAAGGATGATGAATTAGATTCTACCGAAGAACATGAATCAGAAGAAGAAGATCCTCATACTCCAGTATGGAGGAGATCGGCTCGAGAAACAAGGCTACCGGAAACTATACTCCATCTTATTTGTGTTCAAATTTGTCTTTGTCTATAACTAATAATGATCCTAGAACTGTCAAGGAGGCAGTGGATTCAGAGGATGGAAAGCTTTGGGAAAAGGCCATGGATGAAGAAATGGAATCCTTGGATAAGAATGAGGCTTGAGATCTAGTGGAGGTGCTGACTAGAAGAAATCCCATTGGCAACAAATGGGTATTTAAAAATAAGTTGAATGCAGAAGGCAAAGTGGAGAAATACAACTCTCGATTAGTAGAAAGGGTTATTCCCAGGTTGAGGGAATTGATTTTGGTGATATTTTTTCTCATGTTGCCAAGTTAACTTCTATAATATTTTCGTTATCGGTTGTTTTTGCATTTTATTTTGAAGTAGAACAGATGGATGTGAAGACAACAATCCTACATGAGGATTTGGAAGAAGAAATCTATATGAAGCGGCTAAAAGGATGTGTTGTGAAGGGAAAGAAGGAGTTGGCATGCAAGCTGGAAAAAGTCCTTGTATGTTTTAAAACAATCACCAAGGATGTAGTATCAAAAATTTGATATGTATATGCTGGTACTTGGCTTCACAAGAAGCAAAGAGGATCATTGTGTGTGTTTTAAATTAATTGGAGATCATTTGATTTATTTGGTCTTGTATGTGGATGACATGTTGTTGATAGGAAACAACAAGGAGATTATTCAGGATGTGAAAACTCAGTTGTCCTCTAAAATTGACATGAAGGATCTTGGTTCTTCAAATTTCATGTTGGGCATGGAAATTAAAAGAGTTCGAAAAAAGAGGAAACTCCAGTTAAATCAGAGAAAATATGTTGAGACAATATTGTAGAGGTTTAATATGCAGGAATGTAAACCAGTCAAGGTCCCTATTCCTATTGGTGTAAAGTTATCCATGGATTAGTGTCCCAAGACACAAGAAGAGGAGGAGGACATGTCTGATGTTCAATTTTCGAGTGTAGTTGACAGTTTGATGTATGCAATGGTCTGTACTAGACCGGATATTGCACATGCAATGAGATTTTTGAGCAGGTATATGTCAAAACCAGGGAAGGAGCATTGGACAATAATAAAAAGGGTTTTCAGGTATTTGCGTGGCACTGGTAGCTATGGATTTTTCTACCAAGGAAGAACATGATTGGACATAGTGTTGGACATACATGTCTTTGTGGATGTAGACTAGAATGGAGATTTGGATCGTAGGAGATTTACAAGTGGGTATGTATTTAACCTGTTTGGAGGAGCAATCTGTTGGATGAGAAAAATACAGGTTGTAGTGGCACTTTCAACTATAGAAGTTGAATACATGGAAGCCACACATGCAGGCAAGGAAGCAGTATGATTACAAAGATTGTTTTTAGGTATTGGGTTGGTACAACAAGTTGTAAGGGTAGATTGTGACAACCAAAGTACAATTTTTATAGAGTAGAACCCAACTTATCATTCAAAGACAAAGAATATTGATATTAAATATCACTTTGTGAGAGACATGGTTGAAGAAAAGAAAGTGTTGATGATGAAGGTGTAAACTTTGAAGAGTGTTGCAGATTCATTAACAAATTTTGTGAGCACTGAGAAGTTCTCTTGGTGTAGAGGATCCATGGGCATTGATGCCCTGGATTGTTGACTATGTAACCTTGGAATCCCTTGTATGCAAAGAAAACAACAAGTGGGAGAATGTTGGGTATGTGGCATATTTTTTGCACAAGTAGTTGTAGTGTATTCGACGTTGTGCCGAGCGTGCAGGGGTTCAAGGGAAGCACCCTCGAGAAAAAAAAAATCCTCAGGAAATGTGTCGCATTTCTTCCTCATTTTTCATGTTGCCTTGATTTTCATGTCCATTATTGGGTGGTTTTTCAGCACATGATTTTTGCCGATGGTTTTCTATTTCCGGTTAAGGAATTAGGGTTGTTGACTAATCCAAGTCATTAGGTTAGGGTTTTGATTGTCATTGAATCCTATATGTATATTGTATTGTAAACAATGTAACACCATGAATGAATATAGAATATGTTGGTTTTCTCGGTTTGGGTTTCCAAGGAAAAAATATCTGTGTAATGTGTGTATTTTTTTTATATATTTTTTGTTATTTTATTGAAAATATATTTGCAGTAAAATATTGTATAAGGTTAAAATCTACAACAATATTGCATTTAATATGCAAGAATGTAAACCGGTCAAGGTTCCTATTTCTATAGGTGTAAAATTATCTACAGATCAATGTCCAAAGACACAGAAAGAGGAAGATGACATGTCTCATGTTCCTTATGCTAGTGCAGTTGGAAGTTTTATGTATGCAATGGTTTGTACTAGACTAGACATTGCACATGTAGTGGGAGTTTTGATCAAGTATATGTCAAAAACAAGGAAGGAGCATTAGACAATAGTAAAGAGTGTTTTCAGTTATTTGCGTGGCACTACTAGCTATGGATTGTGCTACCAAGGAAGACTATGATTGGATAGAGTGTTGGACATACATGGGTTTATTGATAGAGACTAGGTTGGAGATCTGGATCATAGAAGATATACATGTGGGGTATGTTTTTATCCTTTTTGGAGGAGAAATCAGTTGGATGAGCAAAAGACAGGCTATAGTAGCACTCTCAACTATAGAAGTTGAATACACGGTGGCTTCTCATGAAAGAAAGGAAGCAATATGGATAAAAATATTGTGTCCAAGTATTGGGTTGGGACAACAAGCTGTAAGGATAGATTGTGACAGTCATAGTTAAATCTTCCTGGCAAAGAACCTGACTTATCATTCAAAGACAAATCATATTGATGTTTAGTATCACTTTGTGAGAGACATGGTTGAAGATAAGAAGGTATTCTTGATGAAGGTGGAAACTTTAGAGAATGTTGTAGATTCATTGACAAAATATGTGATCACTAAGAAGTTCTCTTGGTGTAGAGGATCTATGGGAATTTATGCCCTCGGTTGTTGACTATGTAATCCTATAACCTCTTGTATGGAAAGAAAAAAACAAGTGGGGTAATGTTGGGTATGTGTTATATTCTTTGAAAAATCGATCCCATGTAGTGTACACTTATATGGGAGAAAGGAAGGGGGGATGGCATGGGGTCCCCTCTATAAGAGGGTTCGGGCGTGGAGCCCTCGATTTTGTTTTGGTGGTTTTTTATATTCGTTCTTGGCAAATTTTTGGCACACGATTTTCATCGATGGTTTTCTAATTCTAGTTAAGGAATTAGGGTTGTTGAATAATATGGGTCAATGAATTAGGGGTTTTGATCTAGGTGGATATCGGTGGCCACCCACCTTTTCCAACTTCCAAATGGCTCATCTAGACAATTTTCAGTTCAACACGTTTCTCTATAATGGGGACTTTTCTTTGTAATTATGGGTTGTACACTTACAGGGTTGTCTTGAAGCCCTACACAACATCCAGGTGGATATTGGTGGTCACCCACCTATTCCAATTGGATTATTTTGGAATTTTTCATGTCAATACATCTTTTTGTACTTCCATGTCCTTTTTGGCGTTCTAAACAATGTTTTCTTGGCTTTCCACAATCAAACGGTAGACAGAGTCAGAGTTTGACATCATAATGTGATTTTATCGAAAAGACCTTTCCAATGGGCTATCACATGCCTAAAACATAGATCGTAAGAAAATGTTATGACCCTGGGAAGTTAATGTATTAAATTACCCCAATGGAGCCCACATGACGTTTTGGCACTTCATCTGCTAGGGTTAGGATTTTGGATGTCTAGGGTTTTTGGATTCATGTTTATCATAAAAGGCCTTCATATCCTCATTGTACTCATCTTCTTGTGAATGAGCATATCCATCACATCTCTTCTCAGAGATAAAGATGCCACCATTCTAACGAGTCTTTCACTTTGTATTTTTACAGTCTCTATACATTTATTTCATTAATAGAAATAATGTATTGTTGTATTTCTCTGTTTCTGGAAATTCTTATGTGAATTTCATTGTAATATCTCTGCTTTCATTTCATTCCAAAAATAATCTATATCAGTGGTATTAGAGCAGGCTGATCTTGATCGTTTTTCAGTGCATGTCCCCGATGAGGTTCGAGTATAGCAAGTTGGGTCTCGATCTTGTCTCGATTGAGAAAAATCTCTCTCACACGCCTAAGAAACCCTCTATGGCGAAAGAAAAAAAAAATGACGTAGCATAAGATTATATTAACTCGTTGCTTGAGAAAGCTCTCGCGCAAGAGAGGGATAGAATGATGGAGAATTTTCCCCACATCCTTCAAATCCTGTCGATAACAACACAGATATATTCATCAAGTGACCACTTTGGAGGAATCTCTCCCTTCAAGGTACAAGTTAATTTTGATATTCCCATATTTGAAGGTAAGATAGATGCAGATGCCTTAGAAAAATGGTTGAATATTCTAGAACATTATTTCTCTGTTCACAATTTTTCTGACAGGGAAAAGATCACCTTATCACTCCTCAAGGCTCTCCCCCGTGCCAAAAATTGGTGGGAAACTTACTGGGAGAAAAGTTCCAAAGAGGAATCTGGAATGTATGGGGTCGATCCCACTTGGTATTTTTTTTTTTGATGCACTCAAGGAATAATACTACCTTGTTGATAAATATGAATACCATTACATGCGATGGACCACATTGTGGAAAGAGAAGAGCCAAACATTATCGAAGTTCACAAATACTTTCCATACCTTGACACAAAGTTGGGTATCAAAGACTCCAAGTGGATTCTGGTTCTGAAATACCGTGGGGCACTACATAGGTACATCCAAACCAAAATTGATTTCCTAAACATCTCATCATTGGGAGTTTCCTATCGATATGTTGTCAAAATCGAGTAGAAATTTAGGCACTAGAACAAATGGGAGTTCAGGTCTGCAAATATGAAACAACTAAAGCATGATAAATATGACCCTAACCAATATCCTCTCGACAACCAGTCCAAGACATGGGAAAATAAGGGTAAAGGAAAACGAATAATGACACTAGGAAGTGGTGTGACTTCTACAAAATCCCTTGGAACAACACCGATGAATGTCGCTCGAAACTATCATTGGTGGTCGAGGTCAAAGACAAGGAGTCAAACCCTGATTCAGAATCTGATCCAGAAAATATTGAAAACATAAAGATCATCAATGTAGACCCTACTACTACTATCGTGAATGAAGCAATTCAACTAGAAGAACCTATAGATATTGTAGAGGGGGAGTGCATATTCCATTCACATATGTGGGTGAAGGGGACCCCATTGCATTTCATTTTTTATAGTGGTAGCAAAAATAACCTCATCTCAACTGAGGTTGTCAAATAGTTTGGGTTGTCAACAACACTAAACCCACATCCACACAACATCGGATGGATTCACCAAGGACGACATCTCTATGTTAGCCAACAATGTCTCATGTCCTATGGAAGCCAACCCTTAAAGGATAAGGTAGTGTGTGATGTTTCCCCTCTTGATGTATGTGATGTTGTGTTGGTCCAACCATATATGTGGAAACGTCATGATTTTTATGAGTCTCAACACCGTAGTGTCAGTATTACTCTGGGGGTAAACTCTACATGATACTAGAGGTAGTTCCAACTATTGTTCCACCAAAAGAGTGCCACAAGGTAATCTCTCATATTGCAAAATTCATCCTCTTCACAGTCTATTCAAAGGATGCACAGAAGGCCCCTACAACCACTGCAGCCTCAACACCTTCTATCCAGTAGAATCAGATTACATAAATTGTTTATTCACCTACGATGGTGACTACACAATGCCCTGTCAAGCCCAAAGACAATAGGTTGATGGAATAGATTCAACCATGCCAACAATAGGTTTGTGATATCCTTCCACAAACCAAGTCAGTGCAACTTCTCCAACAAGGCAGACAACTCACCAAGATTCAGATTCAGAAACGATTTCCCCTCTTCCCCAGGCACTCAAAAAAATGGATACCATTGCTTCCTAAGGAGGGGGGATTGATCCAGGTGGATATCGGTGGCCACCCACCTGTTCCAACTTCCAACTGGCTATTTTGAACAATGTTCAGTTCAACATTGTTGAGGAAAAGCTATGAAATGATCTTACTCAAGCATTTTTAGATTCTTATTGGCTAAATAAAAATAGACGGGAATGTCACCCTATGTTTATAGCCATAAAAAATAAAATCCTAACTCACAAGTATTGATTACAAGTGCTTAGTCTAGTCTTTTTACAATTAAAAGCTTGCTGGAAAATTCATTTAAATATGATTTTTTGAATAAAATGGTTGCTGAAAAAAATGTAGAGACAGAAGTAAAGACACCAAGATGATAATCAAGACAGATGAGACATAAATCAATCCTTTATTTCATTCCAATTCACCAAAGAGTCATTCCTTTTACAAAATTTCATGCAGAAATTTCAGACCAAAGTCAAACTTAGACATCCCCGTTGGAACATACAAAAGGACCTTTGACAGAAAATAAAAAAAACTGAACTCTAAAAGATGGATCAACTTGCCACAGATTGTTTCCCACTCGACTCTATACAATAGCCTTTGTCAGTCATGAAAACTAATTCACAAACAGACAAGTCTACACAGACTATCAAATATAGATCAACAACTCTGAAAAACAAGTGTCTGAATGATGTAATTCAACCCTGAATCTTGTTGTCTATAATAAGACCCTGCTATCATAAAAACGAATTAGTCTTGTGATAAATTAAGGAATGAATGAAAACTGAACTATCTCAACATAAGCTCAAAGAGAAAACCTTAGTGTGCTTCTCCTTCTATCCTCTCCTTGTTCCTCCCTTTCCTTTTCCTTTAAGCAAATTAGAATTGGTTGGAGTAGTTGAACCACCTCATTAATTAAGTTAACTAAAAAATCAACCAACTTTTTAGTTAAGGGGGGGAAAGTAATAAATCATAATAAGGGTTTTAAATAAATAATAACTAGTAGGTGGGATCCCTTGTGACTCACACTTAGCTCTTAACAATTATATCATAACTAGTCAATTAAACAAGAACATCTCTCCTTGTGACTCCCATCATCACATGCACATTTTGACAATTTATCTCATTTGTATTGGACATTGTTTTAAAAAAATACATTACTCATATATCCAGAAATAAAACATGTTGTCCAAAAATTTCTGAAGTCAACTGTCATCAACAATAGATAAAATAAAAACTCAAAATCCATATTTCCCACTCTGAGATGCAATATTTCCTTGATTTTTGTTGTCACCCTTTGATTCTCCTGAATTTTCCTTTGGCTGTGCTGAGCCTTTAGGCCTAATCTCACTGATCACGTGAGAACAATCATCCCTCAAATGCATCTAAGAAGACATGGATTTATTAGAGCCATTGGAGGGTGAGGAAGGGGAAGCAGTGGCTTTTCCTTTGTCAAGGGAATGGTGGGCCTCAGTTTTCAACCTTTTTCTAGCATGAGAGGATTGAACTTGTGAGTGAACAGGTGCAACTTGGACAATCAGGTTAATATGCAGGGGAGTAGGTAAGGATAAATTGGGCTAGCCACGATGTTGGGAGACTGTCGAGTGGACAATCTCTTGCCATCCATAATTTTTAGGGACCTCGGGTTGCAATGAGACATGAGGGCGCATGGGAATACCAGGGGATTGTGGAGCTTGGAAGGGAGGCCTTTTAGGCCTAGGTTGGACCACTCCTTGCCCAATCCAATTGAAAAATCTGGCCTGAAACAACTAGCCTAACTCTTGCAAGTCAACATCAAAGTGTATGGAGAACCTTGGCCTTCTTGGGCCTCTGTTCCAATTACCTCTCCCTTGGTTGCCTCTGGCATGGCTAACTCGATTGAAAAAACTCATTCCTGCATGCATGGTTGATTAGCAAATAGTCCTTTTAACAACCATACATGATAACTCTTTAAAAATATGAAATATATTTTGGCTCAACAACATATCAGGCTCATGCAATCCAATGCATATAAATTGTTTAACTGTGGTCATTGAGCAGGGGGTGAACAAAAGGTCATGAGATAGGCGAGGGGCTTGTATTTAGCGAAAAATGATAAAATGAGGGGGAAAAGAAACACAATTACTTCTCAAAGACCAAAAACAATCAAATTTAATGCAAACCAAAGAAAACATCAATGTAATCCAACCAACAAAATGTGACTCTAAACTACTTCAATACAAAACTCTTCTTGACTGTAATTAAATTTTAGAATAGGGAGTGAAAAATGAATGTGGGAAGGGGAGGGGGTTGTAGTTAGCGGAAAGAGAAATAATGGTAGGGAAAGATATCGATTAATGTTCATAAAATTAATTAAGTGATCCATAAAACCACTATGTAAAAGGAAACACCAACCGAATGACCACTAAGACCCCAAAACAATCACTGTGTACAGTTCAAGCAATCATGTGCATTAACTTTCTCCTTGTTTGTAATCAAATATTTAACATGGTGTCATCAAAACAAGACAACATGCATTCCACAATAGCCTATAGGGGATCTCTGTTCATCTCACTTATCCATTTAATATTTTAAAACACTTCCCAAATGAATAAATAGTAAACCAATCTATTCAACATCAAAATTGTTGGAAGATTGGTTGTTGTCATTGATGTCAACCCTAGTCATGGGTTTTGGACCGCAAGATTGATAAAGGTATTTGGACATGAAGGACAATGCACATGCATATGAAACACCCATAAATGGATAGTATACATCATTTTTTTTTCCGGTGGTAAGTGGAACGTCACATGGATCCTCATGGTTGAGGAGAAATGAATTTTTGAAGATGACAAAGTGAATTGAAGAAGGAAGTACATGTAGGCCCTGAAGATAATTAAAGAAAAGAATTACAAA
>ML803135.1:0-15366 GCA_009831015.1 Picea engelmannii
GTGTGTGTAGGATCAAAGGTTTACAACATATAAATGATCATACAAATAATAAATGCGACAAAGGACTGCAAAGTTTGTATTATGATATCTCTGTGGATTACAAAATGGCCGAATGCGGCTGAAGAACTGACAATACTCGACTAGATCAACATACAAAGGATCTTAGCTGGAATATAAATAAGCAACTGCGGCTGAATAAAATAACAACACTCGGCTAGATCAAAAGACAAAAAGATCTTAGCCGGAATACAAATAAGCAACTAAAAGATAATACCCAGAATATGGGAGCACTGCTGAATCAATGAAGAATGATGGAAGACCTGGATGATCT
This sequence comes from Picea engelmannii, assembly GCA_009831015.1. NCBI lineage: Eukaryota > Viridiplantae > Streptophyta > Pinopsida > Pinales > Pinaceae > Picea > Picea engelmannii. Next base: position 332 of record ML803135.1, read on the forward strand.
TCCCGGTGACTAGGGTGTGTCTTTCAACACTGAAATCAGCCAACTGGTGTCTTCCTCCTGGAATACACTTAACTATCTCTGCTGAGATGCGCCTCTTCTCCTCAATGACAAGTCATAATCTGCATAATGATGAATTAGGTCGCTGACCCTTCCTTTATAGCTTTCCAAAACCCTAAATCATGCTGAAACCCTAATTCGCTGTTGATTTCCAAAACCCTAAATCATGCTAAAACCCTAATTCGCTGTTGACTTCCAAAACCCTAAATCACTGTAGAAACCCTAATTCACTGTTGACTTCTATTTTTAGCTCATAATGACTTAAAAGTGCTTTTAACCCTTTTTAGCTCAATGTCACTTTCCGAATATAACACCTGTGACTGGAGTGACCTCTAGTAACCCTGTTTACTCCTCTTTGGCCCTGGCTATAGTCTAACGAGGCGGTTTAGACCATTAAGCCTCCTCTTCTGGAGCTCCTACTTGGAAAGGGACATTACAACGCACTACTTGGAGAGGGGGGGGCGCACCACTTGTGAGGAAAAGGGTTGCCAAGTGTAGATTCGAGTGCCACTTGTAAAGGTAGAGGGAGGGAGGGAGGGAGGAGGTGACATCTTGCTCAAGGGGGCCACCTCACTCAACCATCTCACAATCCATCACATGTGAGAAAGAGAGGTGCGCACCACTTGGCCCAAGAGAGGTGCGACTCACTTGGGTGAAGGTTACCCGCCCCCCCTCCCCCTCTTTCATGACTTTAGACCGTTTTACAAGATTTGACATTTTTAATTTAGCCAATTATTTGCTGATTTTTGACCAACTTAGACTCCTCATGGACATTGACGTAACAATACTTGTCCAAATGAGTTGAACTTGGTCCAAGGGTGTAGGGGGTCATAATCCATTTGATTTGAGTACCCATACCCCTATACAAAATCCTCAAGGACCAAATTTTTACATTTTACATAAAAAATAATTAAAAATTTCCAATTAACGAGAAATTTTGATTATTAAAAACACCTATCAAAACTTAACGGAATTCACCACTTGTAGCCCTTAGTCATCTAATGGGCTCTGTTGACCACCTATTTCGACTAGGGGGTCAACTCCATGTTCCATGAAGCTATGTACTTGATAGTGCAACAAAGTTGAAGACTTTCTGGTTCTACAAGGCAGTTTTTTGCCCCCGACATGTCTTTTTGTAACCGGAATGTCTGCTCCCCTGTGTGGGATAATAATGCAATTGGTCAACATGAGTCATATTTTAGTTAGTTACCTAGGACTTTATCATTAGGGAAGTTCGTTCATCGAGTGTTTTTTATCCTCAGGTAATTTTTAATTACCCTTGAGTTTTTCACTCACAATAATCCTCCAAAGTGGTGAAAGACGTTCTAATAATCGAGCCCAATGGGTGACTAGGGTCTAAGAATATTGTAAATGACCATGCTAGACATCTCCTAGTGTCTTGCGGAATTTCGTCGAGTCTAAGTAGTTTTTTTAAATTTATTAAAATTACCCAGTTAATGGTATTTTTAATTAAATTTGATGTAAAAATGTAAAGATTTGGTCCTTAGGTATTTTGATAGGGGTGTGAGTACTCAAAAGAAATGGCATGAGATCACCTACACCCTTGGACCAAGTTTCAACTCAATTGGACAAGTTTTGCTAGGTCATTGTCCATGAGGAGTCCAAGTCAGTCTTGAGTCAACAATTTAATTGCTTAATTTCGCTAAGTAAAAATGCCAAAAATTGCAAAAAAGGGAAATTAGACATGAGAGAGAGTGGGAAAGGTTTCCTAACCTTTTTCCTAAGTTAGAAAAACACTTTTCTAACTTAATCAACCCCCCATTGCTTAGCCAACACCTCAAGTCATCATCTCCCTAAGGAAAGTGCGCCCCCCTTGCTCAACTACATGTCCAAACTCAAAAATTAATGGAAAAAGCCACCTAAACTCCTAAGTGCGCCCTCCTTAGCCTCTAACTTACCTATTGGATGAGTGAAAAGGTAATTTCCCCCTTGTTGAAACAAACTTTATATTTTCCTAAAAAGAATCTTACATTAAAATGAAATTTCATTTTTTATTTAAATAAAAAGAGAACAAAATGCAATTGCTAATCATCGCCGAAAAAAGGGTCATCCGATCAATCCAACGGTATAAATGTCAGGACTCAGAACAGATTATGGAGCCGCCCATGGTTTTTAAAGGAAAGTCAAATGTTAAATTTTTTTCTTAAGTTTCGGGTTTCAAGGTTCTGCGATCTATGCGGTTTGATATTTAACGACAACCCCAAAGTCCCGATACCGAAATCACGAAGGATAGTTTTAAATGAAGTTAAACCAAGTTAGTAAGAATAATTAAAAAAATGTTTAATGGTAATTTATGCTTTTCGCACTTTCACTTTTCGGGAATCTTAACTCAAGCGACAACTCAAAATCCCAATCTGTAAGTCCTAAAGCCCCATTTAATCGCGATTAATTAAAGGTTTAAAGCACACTTAATATATTGATTAATCAGTCACGTTTTTGAAATCGGAGAAATATCACTCATCTCATCCAAAAAACCTCGAAGCTCAGAGTCTCGAAAGTATTAAGTGTTTAAGTGTGATTAACTTAACATCTAAACAAAGGTTAACGGTATAAATTAGTCTTTTGCATTTTTGCTTTTCGGGAGTTTGCAAAGACATTTCATTTGAACTCCTGGTTTCGAATTGCCGATATTTGGCAACACTTATTATAGATTAATGAAATATCTTATAGTGTAAGACGCGTATCTCCAGACGTACTCTCCTCATTAAGGCAAATGAATTTATCGACCGTAGAAAGCACAGTCTAATTAAGGTAGGCTAAAGGCGAATAAAGGTTTCTAATTCAAATTTCTTTCTCACTTTCAAAAAATTAGCAAGTTGTATCTGAGAAAGCTTACGTTGTCTTTTCTGTAACAGCTACTCGCTTCTTATCACAGGTATCATGGCACCCAGGAAAACTCAGAAAAAGAGTGATGATGCCGGTGAAAGCTCAAATCCGAATTCAGATGTTATATTTGATACCACACCACATGCTATAGATGCGGTCCGGTCCTGGATGCAAATTTTTGAAATTTTGGAGCATGAGGTTAGGAATTGCCCAGACGATTTTGGAAACAGAAGGAATTAAAATAAACTCATAGATATAGCAGAGGCCGAGCTCCATAAAATAGCTACATGACCGAAACTCATGCCATACAATGACATGATAAACTGGGCTTTGATGAACACCGATGTGCAGACCAGGAGTATCACGAACCATCAAAAGGTCGTCGTCGGCTCGTTCAGGCCAGAACATATTCAAGTAATGTACAAGCTATCCCTTGTTTCCAAATATATTTATAATGCTGAATTCGTAGAAGAATTTCAAAGAAAGGAGTGTATAGAATTTGACCAAACATATCTAGATATAATCAAAGGATGGTGGGGAATTCCATCAAAATTTAGCGCTGATAGCCATGGCGTTTATGCCACAGCATCGTTAAATGAATATATGGTTTATATAGCAATAATGTTATGTAGACTATTTGGGAGGAAAACTCTACCCATTTCCTTGCGGTATGGGTGCCAATTATACATGAGGTAGCCGAGGGTTACACTTTCAATTGGGGTAAGATCTTATCAGATAACCTAACCAAGGAGATCGCAAAGTACCAAACGACAAAGTCAAAGGGACAACCTGCATCTTTTTATATGTCTGCATATATTATGGATGCTATCTGTTATATGACCCCTTTCCCTTTGATGAATTGGAACTGGAATCCAACCTGTGCTGAACCCATCCATTTCTATCACTTTCAACTATGGGAAGAGAAAACAAAAGATTTCTTTTACGAGATTTGTCACTATGTAATGATACCTGTGCACCAAATATTGTATGGATACCCACCCGCTCAGATATCGGAGCAAATCATGGGAAACCTCAAAACAATTGCAGACTGGTTCATCGAAGAGAATTTCTCTTATGTCAGAGTCTTCGGATGTTCAATTCCCCCCCATGCTCTCCCTAAATTTCTCCCTGACAAACTGGTGTGTAGAGAAGTGGCATACCAGATAATAACATGAGGCATTGGTACAGAGTTAAAAGTAGCTCAAAAGAAATTCTGGCCAGTTTTTCCTGTACAGATTGGGAGGTTTTCATTGCTTAATCTTGGCCATTCCAAAGTGGAAGCCACAACATTAGAAGACATTAAGCTGGTAGATCTTGAACTCAGGAAGCATGACCCATATCAAATTGTGGGAAATCATCTAGCTCATTGCAACATGAAAACGTATGAGCAAGAAGACTCCCCCTGTGATGACATATTCAAAGGAGCCATAGCATATGAGGAAATATTAGAAAGAGTCCAGGCGTTACCCCCCGACTTGCAGACCAACTTTCTTGCTTTCCAGAAGCACAGACGAAGTGGGTTGCCAAAGATACTACAGGGGAAATCAATAACCCTTCCTTCAAAACAAGAAAAAATGCCTCCAGGTTTCGAATCAAAATCTCAAGATAAAGGGACTACAGAGGAGAACCCAAAGAATCCTGAAGTGTCTTCACAAAGATCAGAAACTTCGCAGACAGAACATCCAAGGTCTGAAACAGGAGTTAAATCTGAAACAGGATTTAAAGCCGAGACACCTTTAAAGTCAAATCAAATGATTCCTTCTTTATCGTCAATTGTTCCTGTAGATACTCCCAAAACAGCAGAAGGAACACAATTCACAGAGTTAGGCGTCCGATTATAGCCTTAACTCCTTTATAGTCAAGTTTTAGGACTCCCCATCTCGGAGCTATATATGTAAGTGATCTTGACCCAATCTCTATTGAAGAAATACCTTCCTCTGACTTATTTTTTAGTAAGAAAAGGAAGGTTGTAGTGAAACAAGAAATGCACTTGAAAGAAGGTACAATGGTAAAAAAGAGCAGGATACTTGTGGATGGACAAAATCTATAAGAGGAAGACTTTGCCACGGAAGTAGCAGGCTCTTTGGGGGCTTTTTCTACGGCCAACTTATTCTCAGTCGATAATCTAAAATCAAGGCTGCAGCAGAAAAATCAAATGATAGCCCAGTTGCAAAGTCAAATAAAGAATACAGAGAAAAATATTAGATATGAAATAAATAAAGGACTGGAACAGGCCAGAACTGTCGACAAACAAGAGATTCAAATGCTCAAGTCTAGTTTAGATGAGATGTATAAGAAGATGCAAGCCAGTCAAGGACATGTCATTCAGCAAGAGGAATTAGTAAAGCAGTTGCAAGATAAATTGGGTTCTACTGAAAGCTAGGTGGTAAATTTAACAGTATTTCAAGCCCAGACATTGGAAGTACACCAGAAGCTAGAGGCAGAACAACAAAGCCTGTTTTCTAAAGTAGAGATCATTCAAAACCATTTTCGGGACATAAGTCAGTCATTGGAGAACATTTTTTTCAAAGAAAAAGAGGCTACAACAGCCCGGATTACTTTCCAAAAGGAAGTCATATTTTCGGCTAAAGAAGAGGTACCAGTAGCTCCTAAATTAACTGTTACTGAACAGATCAAGGGTGATATCATGTTGAAGGTATGGGAGGCTAATATATCTGAAAGTAAGAAAATGGCCAAAGAGATAAAGGAAGAATGTGAAGAGACTTTCGACTTATTAGATAAAAAATTGCTAGACATTGGAAAGGGCGATTGCCCTGGACTACTAGGACAGATCAATGTTACAAGACATCAACTGAACCTAAAAGAGAGTTTGAATGAAACTCAAATTGAAATTTCGCAATTAAAACAGGTTGATGTCACCCTAATGGGTAGATGGCTGGTGAAACCGAATTTACAATTGCAATCAATAAAGTTTGAAGATAAGAGGTTTGAAGAAAAGTTGTCGAAAATTCAGAGGATGCTGTATTTCTTTGAAGCAAAGGATATGACACAGCCTTCTAGAAGCTTAGTACATTTTCTTGGCAGGTGCGTTGAGTGTCTCAGACCAAATGAAGGAGATACTTCAAAGAGATAACGAAGCAACACATGCATGCTCATTTTGTTGGAGTGACAGAGAGGTAAAAGGCAATCAAGTGAAACAGTTCAAGTTTGTATTCTGTAACCGTTAGCACCTAGGAGTTAGGAAAGTACCCACTGTCTATGGTTGATGAATTTTTGTATAAATATAATTTCAAAAGACTTAAACAAGGCTTTTTCCTGGCCGATTGTAGCAGAGAGACTTCTTTTTTACAAGAATTAATCATAATGCAAAACGAAGATTCCATATCCTGTCAACCCTGAGTTATGTGTTCCTCTATACTTTCATTTTCAGCACCATTTCTTATATATCTTTGATGAATGTTTAAGCTACAATTTAGTACAACATCTACTGTGGTTATGTGTTATTTGGTCGTCTAATTGTTCGTGGATTTTCCTTTGTGTTTGCTATTAGCAGGCACAAGACCTGTGGATTATTCAGATCACTATATTTTTATGCTTCATTAAAGTTTTCTCGTCTATTTTCTTCTTCTGTTACAAAGTGAGATTCCTCCATGATTGATGCCTCACGTTATTTAAACAACTTTATGTTTTTCTTTCATCTCATCTATTATTTTCAATTTAACTAAGGAATGGGAAACAACCTCTAAAATTGTTACATTATTAATTCCAATTTGGGAATCTCTCCCATATAATCTAAAATAGAAACAACAAACCTTAAAAACAAAGTAACAAATCTTTTAACTTTCTTTTCCTCATGACTGTTCCTGTTGCAAGATAGCCTAATATAGAACCCAGACTCACTGATCAAACCAACATCACGTTAACCTTGTTTAATACTATCCTTGAGACAACCACCATCCGGGTTGAACTTGAACGTTCATGGGCAGCCATCGAACAAGACATTAGCGCCCAAGAACGATTAGAAGCTAGACAAAGACAACTTAGGAACCAACCATAGCTTCTTTACCTAGAAAACAGAGTTCCTTTCCATATACCAAAACCCTCTTTATTTTCAGATGCCTTGACAATATACTTTATATCCTTAAAGTATAAACTCAAGAACAACACCCCTCACCACACTCAACCCTCAAACCCTAGCCATACTAAAACCCTAAAAGTGCGCCCTTCCTTGAGATGCTCACTCTTTCTTGTTGCTTGCCACTTGGAGCTCATCCAAGAGGGGTCTCTCTTGCCTCCCAGGTATAAAAGAATGCCTACCCCTCCCTCATTTATCATCTATTCTCAGAGCAAACTTATGCTGCCCAAATCTCTCTCACTCCTCTCTCTCTCTCTCTCTCTCTTTCCCATTTCTTTTAGTTTTGCCGCAAGTATTTGCATGCAGATTTTTTATGAATAAAGGAAGCTTTGGAGGAACATCATCTTGGCATTGGGAGTCTTCTTGATGCTATGCTATTTTTAATGAGGTGATATTGTATTGTTCTTGCGTTTTCTTGTTGCTTAGCTTAGATTAAGAGATCTAAAGCAAAGTAGTTTGCTTGGTTAAATAAGTAGAAGTATTTCTATTTGTTTAGTGAGGTAGTTTTAATAGAACTAGTGAAGTATTTTACTTGTTTATTAGATCTACTCACCTCTTGACTGGTTTTGTAGCAAGTTTGGCACCATTTGCAGGTCACCAAGGTGCTTAAACAAGTAGATTTTAGATTTTGAAAACTACTTGTTGGGTGAACATTAGCCTCCAAAATTTTCTATTCTATTCCTTCCTCTTTCCTATTGATTTGAGGCATTTTCTGTTCTGATTTTAACATAAAAATATACATTTACTGTTCAGATTTTTACATATAAATTTTTGTTTTATACTAACATAAATTTGCAAGCAATTTCAAGTCTTTTTGCAGCATTTCCAACAATCATTAGCTTGCAGTTTTTTGCAGGTTCTCGCCTGAACAAGGGGAGGTGCTGTCCATTTTGGGCCTCAAAACAACCCAAAAGAGCCTCCCAACTCGGGGTAACAAAACCCCCTTCTTCTCTCATCTATTTCCTTCATTGTAAGCAACCCAAGAGAGTCTCTTGGGCTTGCCTTCTCTTTATTTAATTTTCAGTTTTGTAAATTGTAATTTAATTGTGCCTACACCTTGCAAAGTGGTTTGGCCTAGCCAACCCATGCAAAATCGTTAGGCTAGGTAGTTTACCTTTTGTTTTATGCATCTATTGTTTGCCCCACTTGTCCTTAAGACAAGGTTGAGAGGCTAGGCTTAATTGTTTTTCTTTTAAGTTATTCATTCTTTTTATTCACCCACTTTTGAACAAAATCGGTAGGCTTGTCCTCCTCCTTGTGCCTTTGTTGTGGTTGTTTAGCATTTAGTTTATTTTCCAAGTCCTTTAATTTCATTGATTTATTTTTCCCACACCTTGCAAAGTGGTTTGGCTTAGCCAACCCATGCAATATCGTAAGGCTTGTTTTCGTGCTTAAGTTGTTAATATCTCTTTTACTATTCATTTTGTCAATATCTCATTAAGTTAGAAACAATCTTGTATCTTAAGCAATCTCTTATTTCAAGTTGTGTATTAATCTTAATTTGCAATCTATATTCTTAAGTTGGGATTAATCATAGCTTGTAGTTTTAGGATTTGGGGAAATTTATCTAGTTTAACTAGGCACCTAGACTGGTACAACTTTCTCCATAAAAAAGGGTGCTTGTGGAGGCTACAGGGGGTGCTAAGTCGGGGACGACTTCACGGCACTAGGTGTCCCCCCTGCTTGAGCGCCCAAGCATTCCGGGTTGACTTATGGAGCTAGGGAAGGGCCTTGCTTGCCCTTCTTCTTGAGCACCCAACAATCATTTTGGCCAAAGCGGTAAGAGTCTAGGGGTAAACACATAGTATAGGCTTGCAACCTCACCGAATCTAACTGAGGCCTAAAATTTCTTAAAATCTACTTACACAATCTGTACTTTTCAAGTTTTTCATCTTAATGCAAGTTGTGTAATCTTTTACTTTCTTGCACTTTACTTTACAAGCACTTATCTATCTTGCAAGTTAAGTTATTTCTCTATTGGGGCATTTCGTCTTTCAAGTTTCAATCTCTCCTAATGTTGTGCACTAGTTCTATTGGGTAGTTTGTTTCAAAGTTCATTTCACTTTCTTAAGGTTGCGCACTAGTTCTCTTTGCTTCCTAATCTTAGTTAAAGTTATTTGCTTTGTTGTAGATATATCATGTATATTGGCATAAGTTGAATTCTTTATTGTGTAGTTATCTAACCATTCTTTAGTTTCTTTTGTATAATTGTTGTAATTTCACTATAATTTATCTGTGTTATATTTCATTTGTATATCTTCATCTTGTAACAATCTAAAGTGTAGATTGTATTCTTTATTTTGTGAATAGCTCATCTAATTCTATTCTTTGTGTATAAACTTAATTGACCCCTTTACCCAATCTTTAGGCACTAGTCTTAGTTGTCCTTTTAGGGAAATGTCTACTTGTCATTGAAGCTTTGCATTTGCATTGCTGCTTGTCGTATAGGTTAGTCTCCCACTAAGTTAATAACGAAAATTAACTCCTAGATCACATTAATCAACTTACATAGTAAGTAGGGTCTACCCCCCTTGGCTTCCCTAGGAGTGAGCCTAAACGGAAGAAGTCCAAGTCGAGGTGACAGTGGGTTTGGACTTAGGCTTGTGCCTCCAAGGACACACCTAGTGGGTTGGAGACTTCTCCACGCTTGTAGGTGTGTATAAGGATGAAAACAAGCTCGATTATTAGAACGCTTTTCACCACTTTGGAGGATTATTGAGTGAAAGACTTAAGTAATTAAAATCGTTGAAAAAACAAAGTTAATTACCTAAGGGAAAAAAAACACTCGATGAAAGGACTTCCCTATTGATTAAGTCCTAGGCCACTAAATCATTACAAAACTTGACCCATGCTAACATGTTACATTACAAAAATTTCCCACGCAGAGGAGCGGAAATTCCGTGGAGAAGAAGAGAGAGAAATATAATTTTTGTGGGCACAATTGCCCTACTGAGCCATAGGCCTTCAACCTTGTCATGGCACAAGGTACATATCTTCATGGTACATGACGTTGACACCTAGTTGAAATAGGTGGTCAACAGGTGCATTTACCCTTAGAAATATTGAGTGGGAGTGTTCAGATTTGTTGCTAAAGCCAAAGGATCTCTTCTCATGAGTTCATCTTCTTCAGATCTACAGGATTGCGGTCATTCTTGTGAAGTTGGGAGGTCAAAACATCAGATCCAAGTTTCTAGGGTGCGCACCAACCAGGGAGGCGCAACTCTACTTAGTTATTCATCAGACTGAAGGAAGGAAATATTCCTAGTCCATTAGATCTCTTGTATGCAGCTATTGGAGGCTCAGGGAAGCCTAGATCTCTTTTTGTTACTGAAGCTTGAGCTATTCTTAGCCACTTCACATTATTCTTCCATCTCTATTCCAGATTTGTCCATCTCTTGTATTGAGGTCAGCTATATACTTAAATAAAATGTAGATTTGAGGTATTTGTGGCTATTTCTTGCGTTAGTTCTATTACATCTTGTTGTGTATATGTTATTTGTTATATTTCTATCATTTATGTGTTGCAAACTCTACAAAACTATCCTAGCGCAACTAAGAAGGCAAAAACAACAAATTGTTTGACAAAATACCACAACTAGAAAACACAAAATTTCAAGATGTTCCAAGCAAATCCACTTGGGAACATTACAATCACATTAAGCATCATCTTCAAACTTCACACTAGCTCATAAATTCATACAATTTGCCAAGTTTAGGTATGGGAGGATCATCATTGGCGGCTCCTATTACATTTGCTAGTACCCAAGAATAGGAGTATTTCTCAAGAAACCCATCAAGGAGTATATGCAATGATGCATGGTATGGTTTGGAGTTTACTTCATGGGTGGTGCTACATAGTCATATTCATCGACATCGCAATGAGTTTCCTTTTCCTTGGCAATGTGTCTTTTCAAACCCCTTATTTTCCTTTTTCTTTATTCATTCAACCTCTTTTGCCTTCTTATTTTTATTTTATCAAGTCCTCTTTTTAGGTATGCATTCATTGCATAGGACTTGGGTTGATGGCCTATTAGCAAGGGGCCAGAGCTCATGCTTTGTCTTTCTTGGTTCTTGACTTTGTTTTTCTTTCTTCTTTGTTTTGCTTTGCATTTTGAGTTTAGCACTTGCTCTTTCTCTCTCTCTCTCTCTCTCTCTCTCTATATATATATATAAATCTAGCTGCATCAACCTCAAGCATTCTATCTCCTTCTCATGGGATTATGAAGCACAAACCTATACGGGTGACATATGACAACCAACCCAAAAGAAGGGACAACGGAAGTTAGGAAAGATGGAAAAGGTTATGTATGAACTAGGATATGGACACGTTACCCCCTTGAAAGCCACCCAATGGTACAACCCTGCCCAAGAGTGACAAGTTGACAACACTTATCTAGAAGATGGGGACGACCACCTAGGTGAAATGAGGCAAAAAGGTATAAATCCCAAGCATCATGATCCATTATCTGACTCAACCGCTTGATTGCTACTTTCATGACAGATACATAAGGTATTAACACTTAATACAAAGTATTGAAATAAGTTACCTCCTGTGGGGCAAGCACGACAGTCATGACTGAAAGTGATTTGAGCAATATGTGGGAAGCATCTGTGGGAAACTGTCTATGGAGAACCATGAATGTCATCTGTAGGACTGCTGTCTGTAATGTGGATCATAGGTGAAATCTCTCCTCTAGTTACCGCTAGATGTGAGGGGGTAACACAGAACAAACAATGAGAGTAACAAAAGAAAGGCCAACACAAACAATGAAAGAAAATGTTATTATGGTGGGCAGCCAAGTCACATTGCCTGGAATTGTAGAATTTGTGCTGCTGATTTGCTTAAAGGAAAGACAAAGAATGGTGTCCATGATACCTAGGATACTAAAGAGGTAGAGGAGGGTGGCATTTGTGGTCAAACTAGTGATGACTACCTGTTTTAATTTTCTTCTTAAAAGGTATTCTCATAAACACAGCCTTTAGACAAGATGATCTTTAGAAGGGTTTGCTCTACGTGGATGATTGTCTAGTTGAATACTATCTTCAATACAAGCGTGACAACAACATGATGTAGCATTGATGGTCGGTTCCAGATCTGTTGAAGGAGAAGAGCAACAGATGCTTTTTATTCGTTGCACAATAGATGCCGGAGACATAACATGTACCCAGGTCATCTACCTAGAGAACCAATAAGCATCACAGCTGGTTACCCGGATGCTTTGGTGGATGTAGGTGGACCCGTATACAGTCTTTAGATAGTTATAATAATTTTATCAAATTTGTAATTGTTATTTGTTATCTTCCTTTCTAAAAGTTTTTGGATCCTTTCTATTAAGGGGCAGAGGTGGAGGGAATCTGGTTTAATGACATGAATATAATGTTGATGTATTAAGGGGTCACTAGGTGACCCAACCTAGTGTAACCATTTGTAGATTATGTTAGTGGGGAATAAAGTCATAATTGCCTAGCTTTATTAATTATAGTTGTGTTATCGTTATAAATTTTCAGTAGACCAATTACCCAATTTATGAATAAAATTGTGACAATCATATTGTAAAGAATCAAGATGACTCCAATTATAATAAAGGTACTTTCATAATATATCCTCTGGATATGTTTAGTGTTTTCCAACAAAAAATGTTATTTCTTTGCCCACTGCTTGCAGTCTTGATGAAGCTCCTTAACTTGTGACTATGATTTGTATATTTATGTTTTGATTTGATTTAGGTTTTCTTGTAGCCTAGCTTCAAAGAACCAAAATAGATTTTGAATTAGTAACCTCTATTTTTACTTAAATTCTGGACCAAAATGGGTGCATAAAATCATGTCAGGAAAGTGTTTCACGAGTTCGAAAATAATCTCTCTTTGTTCTATAAAATGTTTGAAAATTCTAACTTGATCTATGTCCTTTATGAGAATCACATAAGAAGACTTGATTGATTTGGTTTTAGGTGGCAAAAGTGGAACTTGCTAGGGAGTGCAATTATGAGCTGGAAGCAGAAAACCAAAAACGCTTTCGTGAGCTTTTGTCTGGAGCAGATGGTTTTTATGTACCTTTGGTCATAGATGACATTTCCAGCAGGAGAGTTCTGTCCACAGAGCTTGTTACAGGTGTGAACATAATATTGTGCATTTTAAATAATTGTTCCCAATGATAAATGCAGTGAACCTTTGATAGTTTTGTGTAAATGTCTCAAAACTTTTACTCATTAGATATACATACAAGAGCAGTTGCAGGGACACATTTTTCTTTTGTACAATAACGTGTAGGTTCTTTTCTACAAGATTCTATCTCTAGAAGTCACTTGGTGATCCCCGTGTGTTATATTGTACATTATTAATGGTCATTTTTAACTTGATATATAACTTTTGTCTTGAAGATACCATGGTTTGGGATATATCTGACTAAAAATACAAATCGAATATTGAAATGAGACCTAACAAAAATGCTAATGTTATTGGTGCTCTTTTGAATATTGTTTCTTTCCTTCCACTCATTTTTATCCATAAGATTCTTCCAATTTCTGCTGTTAAAACTTATATTCTATGAGGTTCCATCTTGTGATTTTCATCGCAATGATGGAGACTTGCTGTTGGTGCTCTTGAGCATTGGACTGACTTGGGGGATACATCTTCATGGAGCCTGTTTCTATTCATTGCTTTGATCATTTGATGGAGATCTTTGGTTGGGGGAGTCTCATTTATCCTTAGTTGGACAGAGATAGTCCTTGGTGGTCTTCTCATATGTGTTTGCCTTGTTGATCACACGCTTTGTATACTTTTTATGATTATGAAGTCTGCTACCTCATCATGGTATTACATTGGTATACATGTTGGTTCATATATCATAGTTTTAGTTCCCCAAGGGTTGGATACTAGTAGTATGGGATGAGATGTGGCTTATGTGGTGGATTTTCTTAGTACATGGTTCTCTCTTCATGCATACTTATCTTTGGTTGATGGAGCTTTGGGGTTAGAAGTTTATGGTTTCACTTAATGTCTTGGTTGATGGTTGTGAGATGCTCTTTGATGTTATAGTCATTGTTGAAAAAGTCGGCATCGACAAAAAGTTGGCAAGGGTTTGGAAAACATTGTTTTGGAAAAAGTCGACAAAAAATCGGAAAACCACGACAAACATTAAAAAATACGAAATAATTCATTTTTTTCAAAATTTTAAATATATAAAGCAACAACAACATCAGATAAACACATTGGCACATACATGTGGAGAAAGCACTAATATATATGATGTAGTGGATGCCAAATAAAAGATGATACCGTTGAGATTTGGGTACCTTGTAAAGTGGTCCCCTTGTGGTTTTGGGTCTTGTTGCTGTCCTTATACACACCTACAAACGCGGAGAAGACTCCAACCCACTTGGTGTGTCCTTGGAGGCACAAGCCTAAGTCCAAACCCACTGTCACCTTGATATGGTTTTCTTCCGTCTAGGCTCACTCCTAGGGAAGCCAAGGGGGGTAGACACTATTTAACTATGTTAAGGTTGAATTAATGATCTAGGAGTTAATTTGGTTTTTAATTAAGGATTCTCAACTCAATGACAAACAAACAATGCAAATGCAACTTTGAAATGACAAGCAAACCTTTTCTTAAACAATACAATAAACAAACCAATGCCTAAAATATACCCAAAGTTTACTTACACAATTACAAAATATATCTACAAAATGAAATACAACATGAACTACTTACACAATGAATTAAACAATGAAATGTTTACTAGCTTTAAACAACTATATCCAAATGAATAAAGAATACCATCAACCCAATAAACAGTGAAGCATCAATATATGTAGATATTCACAATGAAAGAGATAGTTTGAAATTGAAAATGCTTGGAAAGTTAAAACACATGGAAAGTAAATTGCTTTGAAAGTAAAATAACACAACTTGGAAAGAAAGATAACTGAACTTGAAATTGCAAGTGTTGTGAATGTAGTGTGTAGGTTGATTTTAATAAATTTTAAGTCTCTCTTGAATTAGAGGGAATTAAGGTGTGAGAGATACAATCCTGGA
>ML803135.1:19631-41880 GCA_009831015.1 Picea engelmannii
ATATACCCTCGCAGGGGTGCGGAGATCCCGTTTACAAAAATTTAAGTGCTGGTGTTTAAAAACACCCAGTAGAACCCTGCTGTCTTCGACATAGATAATCTTCATGAAATGAGTTGACCTCTGTGCTAAACCAGCGGTCAACAATGTGCAAGGGTTTCTTCATTAGAGGTCAGAGGGTCAAGGGCGCATTGTTTCAGTGGATAGAGCAACAAGGAAAGAGGGTGCACTAAGCTTGGGCACATTTCTCTTCTTGGAACTCCAAAGCATCTCGAGAGGAGTTGCTATTGTATCAGGTTCCATTGTATTTGTCAAGGTTTAAGCTATTATTAGGTTTCTTTTCAATTTACTAGATAACCATAGCATAGATAGGATCATTGAGAGAAACACAATCGCAAGATACACAACATTTATCCTGGGAAACCTTCATGGGGGAGAAAACCCAACAAAAACTTCCTTAATATAGATAGCCAATACAATGCCAAGACAATAAACCAAAACACTAGAGAATATCCAACACTGAGCAATGCGCCTCTCTCTTCCTTCTTCTCCCAACTACAGCTACCAAACTTGTGCACTGGATGAGTGAATGAGTGAGTGAGATAATGAGGCGTTGACTTCCTTTATTTATACAAACTGGCAAGTGATGGAAAGGTGTCTCTTCACTGGGCAGGGCCGACTTGTCTTCTTAGTGGTTAAAACCACTTTAATTAGCCCGGGGGCCGACTTCTCAATTTGCATATTATATTTAGGGTTTAACCAATCCACAAAAGGGGATTTGGTCAATTACAATGCCCGACATGATTAGTCCACAAAAGGGGATTGATCTAATGAATAATATTTCAATAATAAATAGAATACTCTTTGCAGTTACAATATTTCAACACTCCCCCTTAACAAGAAGGGTATTCTACAACATCATCAGGAGAGAGAGAGGGCAACAACATCAACAACATCTGGAACACTGATCAACATATCTATAAATCATCGGAAGTTTTTCTTCATCATCAATATGATCATCCACAACAGGGAGTTGGAATGGCATAATCATCATCTGCATCAACATGGATTAGTATAACACTAATACATCATCATCATCATCAATAACAACACAAGGCTGATACAACATCAACAACAACAACATCACAACACGGAGGCTGGAGCATCATCAACATTAGCACTAGGTTGGAAATCTTCAGAACGAAGCTGGCATCTCAACAACATCAGCACGAAGCTGGAAATATTTAGCATGAAGCTGGCATCTCAACAACATCAACACGAAGCTAGCATCTCAACAACATCAACACTAAGCTGGAAATCTTTAGCATGAAGCTGGCATCTCAACAACATCAACACGAAGCAGGAAATCTTCAGCACAAGGCTGGCATCACAACAACATCAACACGAAGCTGGAAATATTCAACACAAGGTTGGCATCACAACAACATCAACATGAAGCTGGAAATCTTCAACACAAGGCTGGCATCAACACTACTCCCCCTTTCGAGGGAGGTCCTTTCAGACTACACCAAACTTATCTTGAAAGTGCTTAAACTTTACACGAGACAGAGGCTTGGTCAACACATTCGCAACCTGTTCATCTGTGCTAACATACTGGAGCTTTATGGCTCCTCTCTGCACCATATCACGGATGCAATGATATCGGATTTCTATGTGTTTTGACTTGTCATGGAACACAAGATTCTTTGTCATTTTTATACAACTCTTGTTATCACATAGAATCACGGTTGCTTCCATCTCCAGATCGAATAGACCTGTCAACAACTTCTGAAGCCATATGGATTCACAACTGGGGGAACATACAATGTCATATCACTAGATATCCATGGATGTGATAGGTCGGCTCATGATGAGACCTCCTATCCTTCAACCTACCTTTCAAGCATTTCTTTATTATATTATGGGTCCCCTTTATTCAAAGATAAGTGTTTTATTGCTTTCTTGGGTGATCCCTGGGCGAAGCATCTGAAAGGTTTATATATGGCTTTTATCTTTTACCCAACACCAACCCCTCTGGGCCTTTAGCCCCTTCTTCCCATAGAATGAGGGACAACCCCTTCTTGGGTCAATACACCCTAAAATCCCAAGAGATAAGGAAACAAAGGGAAATAATGATGGAAAATGATAAGTATGATCGAGAATGGTACGCTGGCTCATTAAGGGATTTCCCAGTAGCAAACCTATTGCCAAAGAAGACCACTTACTAGGGTACAATGTCAACCACCAAGGTGAAGCAGGGAAAAAAGGCATAATGTCCAAGAACATATCATGAAATCTAGAGCAATCTAAGATACAACATAATCAAATGGATTAGGTATTGAAATGATGCTCGCCATAATACTGACTTGTACCTCATGGAGCAAGGCCCACTGCCTTCCAGAAGCCAATTGGTGTGGTGGATGCCATCTATAAACCTATGACCATCTGTGGTGGTGAGTGGGTTTTCCATTTGTGCAAAAGGGTAATGCTGGTCATGTAGTCTTTCGACACTCCATATCTGCATCCCAAGGGCCTCGAGACATCATCTCCTTAGTTATCCACAAAATGGGGATAACACATCTAACAAATTAGGTTGTTGCTTGAACCAATATAACATCACCTTTATGGCTTTGTTTTAGAGTAGCACTCCTAGCTCTTTAAGGACAATTTTCTGCATCAATTTTCAGCAAGCTAAAGATGATTTATTTGCATGTATAGAAAGCTTTATTTTCCTTACACATTCATGCATTAGCCCTCTTAGATCCATGCCTTTTTTGTTGAGATTTGGGTACCTTGGAAATTGGTCCCCTTGTGCTTGTGAGCTTCTAAACACATGTGGGAAGTACTTTGTACCATGTACCATGTACTTTATGTCTAATTTCACTTTGACTTGGGAGATTTAAGTCAAAAGTGAAATTTGGTCATTTAACCCTAAAATGGCAATTAATTCACTTTGTGGGTGAATTGAGGGACATAAAGTGAGACTATGGAAACTTAAGTAAAGTGGGTTTTGAGTTGAGATTCTTTTGGAGAGATCTCAACCATTGATTAGAGATGGGATGAGATGATCTCATCCACCCATCTTTTAGGTTTCCTTAAGGAGGGCGCAAAGGCAAAGGAGAGCTCATGATTCACTTGTATGTTCACCAAGAGAGTTTGGAGAAGGGCAAGAGGATGAGAATGGAAGCATTGAGAGAGGGGAGCTTGGACACCTCCTTTCATGGAGGACTCATGAAGGATTAGGGCCCAATTTATTTGTGGTGGTTGTTCTTACTAGGAGGAGGGCGCACTTGAGGAGGAGCGTGCACAACTAGCAAGGAGGTCTTGCAGTGGTCAGATTTCTTTGAGGACAGTTTCAGTGGAGAGGTAGCACACAAGAGCACATTGTGGTGCAAGGGTTTCTCCATCAGAGCCTCAGGGAGCAAGAGCACTTTATTTCAGTGGATAGAGCTATATTTGAGGAGGGCGCACCATGCTTGGGCGCATCTCTCACTCTTGGACTTGTGTTGCAGCTTGAGACAAGTTGCTATTGTATCAGGTTCATTTGTTTCATGTACTTGTTGTATTCCACCTTCTATTCTCCACATATATACTTCCATTCCAAATTGGTTTTCCCTGCGGGGGTTTTATCCAAGGTCATGTTGACCAAAAATATCTATGTTCATTTGCATGTATGCTAGTGTTTAGAACAACATTATTTCAGCTCTAAAAGATCTCTAGGTGTGTTATATAGCTTATGGTATGCATGTGCTAACATCTTGTGACAAAACTACATGCTAGAGCACCTTAATGGCCTATGTAACCATAACAGAACAACAAAGAAGTTACTGAACAATTTGCTGTTATAAAACAACAACAAACCCTTGTTTGACAGTTGAAACTTAGAGCCAACTTGAGGTCAAAGACAGACCTAGTTGGCAACTTGTTAGGACCTGAAAAATCTTCATTTTTGACTACATTTTTCCGAAAATATTGGCACTTGATCTTAGGGATTCTACCTTCATACTCATTTCTCACACAACTCATTTATTCCACTTTTACTACAACCATTTGTTTTGCTTAGGCTATCTCTTCACAACATCATCTTAAGCCTCCACTCTTTAACCTTAGCAATCCTATCTTTGGGGAAGCCTCCCTTGGGTTGGAGAAGAGTTGACCAAAAGTGTGAGTAAGAGCTCTTGTGGTGACAATGGGTAGCCTTCCAGAGTGCACAAAACTAGCCGCTTGATGCTTAGGACTTTACATCATTTGGGGTTGTTAGATTTTGTTGTAAGAAGGCTCACAATATTGCTGGCCTCCCTTACCTCGTTTAAATAGAGGAAGGAACGAGTCTTTCCATTATTCATCATTTGTATCTTTCTCTTTGTATTTGTCTTTTTGGAGAGACTTGTTAGGGTTCATGAGTTCATAAGGAAACCCTAGGAGAAGCTATAGAAGGGAAAGAGGACATCTTGGTTTGGAGTTTTCTCTTGTGACTAGGGTTTTCTCTTATAGAGGAGACATTGGAGATGATGATCAAACATATTCATTCACTAACTTGTATTCACTCTTGTGATGAGATGTGACTTAGAGAAGAGAGTGCACGCTTCCTCATCCTCTCTGAGTCTTCACTTGTATTCTCTCTCTCACGAGGCACTAGGGTTTCTTGGAGCATCTTGGAGTTTTAGGGTTAGGGTTTATCCATTGGAGATTGGAGATTAGGGTTTTAAGAGAAAACCCTAAGGTGGATTTGTGAAGAAGAAGAAAAGAGGAGAACATCTTTCCTTGAAGGTTGTTTTGGAGAGATTTTTTCTCTTGGATCTTCTTGGTTGAGCTAGGGTTTGATGATTTATCCTAGCTAGGGATTTTTGGATAGTTGGAGTTTTTGTACTAGCCTTGAGAGAAGGATATATACCTGTACTCCATTGTGAGCTTATATATGAAGTTTCCAGTTATCTACTGTTGATATTATGGTAGCTGCGGGAAGTATTTACCTCCACATGTAAACCTGATGAGAATAGAATATTCCGGGAAGCAAGAAGAAGCCCTAATGAGTTGGCTAATAACCCTAGAAGACATGTCGGCTCAAGTAGATAACTTGTATTAGGTTATTAGCCTCCAAGAGAAGAAGTCGACCAAAAGAAATAAAATATACTGAACAGACAGATACCCAGAATGAGAAGTCGGCCCAGGCATTTAGCCAGAATTACTATAAATACAAGAGGCCAGTCTTCATTCTGGCAGGCAGTCTTAGAATTGCAGAACAACACTTGTGCGCACTGCAGTGCCCAGTTTTGTGCGCAGGTTTGGAGGAGAGCTGCCATTGCAGCTGCTGCAGCGAGTAGATCACATTTGGTTTGGACTATCTCTTGGTTAGGGTTTGGACTATTTGATCAGCTCTTGTTGGTGCGCTATCCTTGGGGAAAGGTGCGCTACCCTTTGTTTGGCTATCTAGCCTAGGGTTTTCTTTCAGAGTGATTCTCTGTCAAGGTTAAGGTGCTCGGAGGGTGGCTTCGACCTATGGTTGGGTGACAATAGAGATATTGTCAATGGTAAAACGAGCACATCCATTATATTCTAACATCTACATCTTGTATCATTTTCATATTTGAATTTCAGCTATATATGTTCTTTATGCTTTGCTATTTACAAACATTTATATCTTGTTGATTGGATATAAGTAAAAGGGGAAAGTATTAAGTGATTTGACATTTAAGTAAGAATATAAGGGGCTGATTTTACTGCTATAAAAGTGCATTTTCAGAACTGATTATTCGCTGATAAGTTGCCCTAGAAGGGGCTGAAACTTATCTCTTTGTTTGGTTTATTTTGTCCTTGAATTGCCGATAAGTTTGGGACTGTTTGAAGTGAATTATTGTGATATTTTTGCTTTTGTTTTATACTTTAATTTACAGTAGTTCTAAAGGCTGAAAATTCTAGGGCTAAGATTTGAGAAACCTTCTAGGAAGAAGGTGAAATTTCAGTTTTGCATTAATTTCCCAAGTGCATGAAATTTCCATATAGACAGTAGGATATTGCTTGGATTCTTTTATGGAGGTTTGGAGTTGGCTCAGAGACGCTTGGGTTGTGATATGCTTCATGTAGGAGTGGACCCAGTGCAACACATGGCTTAGGAGGAGTGATGGAGTCTATGTGTGCTTGTGATGGAGGGGTGTGGACACACCTTGTGTAGCCACATCATCTTGGAGCCCTTATTGTGTACGACACCATCTTGGAGTGGAGTGCTTCACTTGTGTTGGCCATGAAGTGTTTACTGTAGTTTGCTTGTAACGGCTTGGGCCCACATTGTGTGTTGGCCTCCCTTACCTCTCATAACACTCTTTTTTTGTGCTTAGCTTCTTGGAGGAAGTTGCTAGGGTTTATAGGGATACCCAAGGAGGAGTTATAAATTCTATAGAGGACATCTTGGCTTGGAGCTTGATCTTTGGGTCTACTCATGTGAAGAAGGCATTGGTAATGATCTCTAATTATTATATACTCATTTGTACTCTCTCTCTCTTAGAGTTGCTAGGAATTCATGATCTTCTTGGAGCATGTTGAAATCTAGGGTTAAGGTTTCATCCCTTCTAGGGTTAGGGTTTCATCCCTTGGAGGTTTGAGATCTTGGTTTTGTAATGAAATTCTAAGTGTATTTGGTGAAGGAGAAGAGAGGAAGACATCTTGCCTTGAAGGACTTGTTTGAGTGATTCATGCATGTTGGAGCTCCTTGGTTGAGTTAGGGTTTTTCATTGTTTTGCCTAGTTAGGGTTTTGGTCCTTGGAGAGTGTTGACCACCTATTTCAACTAGGGGGTCAACTCCATGTGCCATGAAGCTGTGTACCTGATGGTGCAACAAAGTTGAAGACCTAATGGTTCTACAAGACAATTTTGGCCTCAACACTTCTTTTGTAACTGGAATTTCCGCTCCCTTGCATGGGATAATAATGTAATGGGTCTGCATGGATCGTATTGTAGGTTAGTTACCTAGGACTTTATCATTAGGTAAGTCCTTTCATTGAGTGTTTTTTTTTCCTTAGGTAATTAATTTGGCCTAACTAGCCTTTTTAATTATCCTTGAGTTTTTCATTCCCACAATAATCCTCCAAAGTGGTGAAAGGCGTTAAAATGATCGAGCCTAATGGGTGACTAGGGTCTAGGAATATTGTAAATGACCATGCTAGACATCTCCTAGAGTCTTGCGGAATTCCGTCGAGTCTAAGTAGTTTTTTTTTTAATTTTTTAAAATTACCCAATTAATAGTAATTTTAATTATTTTTGATGTAAAAATGTAAAAACTAGGTCCTTAGGGATTTTGATAGGGGTGTGAGTACTTAAAAGAAATGGAATGAGACCCCCTACACCCTTGGACCAAGTTTCAGCTTAATTGGACAAGTTTTGCTAGGTCATTGTCCACGAGGAGTCCAAGTCAGTCCAAGTCAACAATTTAATTGCTTAATTGACAATGTCAAAATGTCAATTTTTGTAAAAAATGAGCAAAAAGGTTAGAGAAAGAGTGGGAGATGATGCCTAACCCCTTTCCTAAGTTAGAGAATCACTTTTCCTAACTTAAACTCACCCCCTTACCTAGCCATCACTTCATTCCACTCAATCCCCTAGGGAAGTTGCACCCTCCTTGGTGAGAAAGTCATGCGAAATGAAAAATTAAAAGGAAAAACCCCCTTTATCCCTAAGTGTGCCTCCCTTGATCTAATTTGCTATTGGACCATGTCAAAAAGGTGTTTCCCATTCCCCTCACTCAACCCTCAAACCCTAAACCTAGCCAAAACCCTAAAAGTGCGCCCCTCCTTGAGATGCTCAGTGACTCTTAGCAAATGACACTTGGAGAACATCCAAGATGGGTCTCTCTTGGCTCCCAAGTATAAAACAAAGCCTCCCCTCCCTCATTTTACACATTTATTCTCAGTCTACTGTTACTATATCCAAATCTCTCCCACTCCTCTCTCTCTTTCTTCTTGTTCTCATTCTTTCTTCTCAAGCTTGTGGCAAGTATTTGCTCAAGTTTGCTTCTATTGGAATAAAAAAAAACTTTGGAGGGAATTTCATGGTACATTGGGAGTCTTCTTGATGCTCCTTATGGTCTTGGTTTGAGGTGATATTGTTGCCATACTTTTCTTGTGGGTTTTCTTGCTCTGAAATTTAATTTAGGAGATCCCAAGCAAAGTATTTTTCTTGGTTAAGTTTAAGGTAGTATTACTGTAGACTTAGTAAGCTACTTGTGTGGTATTGGAAAGTATTTTGCAATTTCCATTTCATGTGCTCACCTCCTTATTGTTTTGTAGCAAGATCTCACTTATTTGCACGTCACTAAGGGTTTGGAGAAGCAATTTTCAATTTGGGAAGTTGCTTGTTCAACCAAGGGATTCCTTCATTAATTTTCTGTTCTAACTTCTATCATTCCTTGAGGATTTGTGGTGGTTTTTCAGTTCTGAAATAGGCCCTAAATCATATTACATATTCAGATTTTTATGGTAAAAATTTATGTTTTCACTAACATAAATTTTTGTGAGTTATTTTGTACATTTTCAGCATTTCCATCAAGCTTTAGCTTGCTGATTTTTGCAGATTCTCACCAGTACAAGGGGAGGTGCTGCCCATTTTGGGCCACAAAACACTGAAGAAGAGCCTCCAACTTGGGGTAACAAAACCCCTTACTTACCTCTTCTCTTTCCTTGATTGTAAGCAGCCCAAGAGAGTCTCTAGGGCTTGCTTTCTTGACTAAGTTCTAATTTTCTGTTTTGTAATAAGTTGTAAATAATTTGTGCCTACATCTAGCAAAGAGGCTTGGCTTTGCCACCCATGCTAAATTGTAAGGCTAGGATTTAGAAGTAATTTTTGTTTTAATCTTTTATTTTGTTGCCCCACTTGTCCTTAAGGCAAGGTTGCGTGGCTAGGTTTACTTGCTTTCTTTTCAAGTCAAGTTATTTTCTTTATTCATTCTTTTGCCTACACCCTGCAAAGAGGATTGACCTAGCCACCCATGCAGTATCGTAAGGCTAGTTTTACATGCTAGATGGTTTATGGTTTATGCTTCTAGTTACATTTATTTTCCTTTCTAGTTCATTGTGTATATCTCAATAGTTAGAAGCTTTTCCTTTCATTTCATTCTCGTATAAGCTCTTGGAAGCATTTTCATTTCTTGTATGTTTTCCTTAAGAACTTGTTATTTCATCTATTTAAGCTTTCAACACAAGTAACCTTAATTGCTAAATCAATGTACTTGTAGCTATAGGAGGATCAATTACTCTAGTAATTA
The DNA here is from genome assembly GCA_009831015.1 of Picea engelmannii. Classification (NCBI taxonomy): domain Eukaryota; kingdom Viridiplantae; phylum Streptophyta; class Pinopsida; order Pinales; family Pinaceae; genus Picea; species Picea engelmannii. The sequence continues at coordinate 28,882 of ML803135.1, forward strand.
GAGCACCCATTACTGATACAACTTTCGCCACCAAAAAGGAGGCTTGTGGAGGCTACTTGGGGTGTTAGACCAGGGATGATCTCACAGCACTAGGTGTCCCCCTTGCTGAGTGCCCAAGTATTCTGGGTTGACCTGTGGATCTAGGGTAAGGCCTTGTTTGCCTTGCTTATTGAGCACCCAACAATCATTTTGGCCAAAGTGGTAGGAGTATTGGGGAAGTCACCTAGTCTAGGCTTGCAACTTCACCTCACTTAATTCAACCTTAAAATTTACTCACACAACTTAAGCTTCAAGTTCATAATCTAATCTAAGATGTGCTTTACTTTCCTACAATTTTATTTCAAGCATTATCTTTTGGCAGTTTACATTTCAATTTAGTATTTTTATGGTTGAATGGTGCATCCTTGAAGTTGCGCACTAGTGCCCATTGGTGGGTTCCTTCTCATGTTTTGGTTCCTTTAGAGTTACGCACTAGTTCATGAGCTGCCTTCCTTGAAGTTGCACACTTCTCCTTTGGGGCATTCAAGCTTGGGTTGTAAGTTGTCTCTTGTGGTAAATGCATCTTTGATCTATCTTTCTTTATATCTGCAAAATCAATTAAGTGTTAGTTCAATTATTGCTTCATAAGTATAATAGATCTAACAAGAGCATCTTTCCTTTCTTTTGTACATCTGTAAGTAATTGTATCTTTGTATATTGTAGAATCATCTAGCTATTCTTTATTTGTTGATAATCGTTGTAATTCTTTTGTATCAAGTTGTAAAGTTGTTGTTCTTTTGTACTTAGATATTTTGTTGTAACTTAATTGACCCCATTGCCCAACCTTAGGCACTAGTCATAGTTGACTTAGGGAAAGGGCTGATTTTCATTGAAAGTGTGCATTGCATTTGCTGCCTCTCATATAGGCTAGCTTCCCCATACCTTTAACAAACTAAAATTAACTCCTAGAATTCATTTAATAATTCACATAGTAACTAGGATCTACCCCCCTTGGCTTCCCTAGGAGTGAGCCTAGACGGAAGAAATCCAAATCGAGGTGACAGTGGGTTTGGATTTAGGCATTGTGCCTCCAAAGACACACTAAGTGGATTGAGACTTTTTCCACGTTTGCAAGTGTGTATAAGGACGACAACAGAGAGCTAGTGGATTGTATTACCTCCCAAACCCTTACTTTTTGTAATAAAGTCCTAAAGCACAAGCAAGACCTTGGAGGAACTATGAGGAGCTATCCACTATCACCATAGTAGCACCCTCTCTCACTTTAGGCTGACTCTCCTTTGGCACAAGGGGGGTATCCCTAAGATAGGATTGCCAAACATATACAAATGGAAGCCCAAGGTGATATGAAAAGTTAATCTTTGGCAAAACAGAGATTATGATTTAGTTTTTATGAATAAAGTGATGGATGGACCAAGACTAGTGTCAATCCATTGGGCAAGTGGAGTCAAAGATAAACTAGGAAGGGTAGCAACTATGAGCTTCTTTCTTTGTTATAAGGAGAATGAAGCTGCAATGAACAAGCTACATTAACCCTAGCTCGCTGTCCACAAATGCAGAAATTGTCTTGTAGGAATCTTAATAAGGAAACCCTCTAAAATATGAAGTTGTGCCTATAAATGGATAATGTGAATTTGGTAGCAAGCTTAAATTAAGTTGAATGATACACATTACATTTCCAGCGATAGACACAAAGATACAAAAGAGGGAAATGACCCACAAATAAGTACTTCTAAAATGAGGAACAAAGTTACCATTAATTTAGCTCTTCATAACATATTTTGTTATTGAGTTTAGATGTGCTGCAGCCTGCCTTATACATTCCCTCGTAGCTATTCAATTTGCACTAGATTGAACTACTATAACGTTCATGTTTCTAACATTTTATTTTGCAACATGTATGTTGCTTTTAGGAAATTGGTAATTGGTATTTAGAGATTCATATCCAATTTAAGAATAAATATCCCGTTGTAAGAAAATCCATGAAAACTAGAGTTTCTTTGAAGATGTTTGACATTCATTTGTATTGTGCAATGCCAATAATGAAAGGGACTCTTATCTTATGGCTACATCCATTCGATAGGATGACATTTAATAATACCCAAAGCTTTAAAGAACTCTAAAAGTTCCCAATGAACATGGATCTATGATAATGGATGATGTCCCTAAAGCTTTTGAGAATCTAGTTCCCGTGTTAAGAATTACCAAATTCAAGCTATATCATTTATAATTTTTGTATTGAATTTATTTTGCATAAGATTCCAACTAATTCTCTCAATCATATTATTCACAACTATTGGATATCTGATTCGTTAAGATTTAATTGTATGGACTTCATGCAGGAGTGTCCATTGAAAAAGTTGCACATCTTAAACGGGAGACCCGTGATTATGTGGGTGGAAAATTGCTAGAATTGGCACTACAAGAACTCTTTGTTTTCCGTTTCATGCAAGTAAGTTTAACCTCTTTCTATGTTTAACACCAAAAATGCAGTGTTTTATATAGCTTGTCCTATACAGATCCTATTGAAATAAGCTCTGATAAAATTCTTTGGTTTAACAAGTTACTATTGATACAAAAAATACAAGTTTTAGAATTTAATTACGTGACCTTTCTAGGAGAAATGTCTGCTGAAACTTGTTTCGAATATGTGAATATTCCTAGTGTGTATGAATTTATATCTTTTGGCCAAAGTGTTTTTTGTCAATATGTACAAAATAATCTCTATTTCTTCATCTTTAATGTTGAATTTGCATTCTTTTCAGTAAGACAATTTCTTATTAGAGGAAAAATAAAAAACTACATCCCGTCTCACTGTTTTCTTTTTGTTTTGGAAATGACCAATAGTCAGAATACTGCTTGTTTTTCCATACGGACTTGTTTCTGGGAGTTATTATAAGGTTACTTGTACATGTATGCATACATAAATACATATGTGCATACATGCATGTTGGAAAAGTCACATGAGAACTTGGACAGTGAATACAAAATACTATATTAAAAGAGAGAAAGATATACTTGATTCATTCTTGAATATGGTGGACGTCAATACATATAAGGGAAACTAAGTTGCGTACAAAAATCCCGTACAACCACTTTATTAACTAATCATAACCTAACCTATAACTTAAAATTAATTACAGCATGTGACTTGAGTCACTGAGTCACATTATTACTAACCTAAAGTACATCATAATTTATTATATGATCGTTATAGTACGCTAACTCTAACATCCTCCCTTAATGGTTTTATGGTCCGAAAATGCAAATTTATTCTGACCAAACATGTCAAAAATGTCTACACTCCACCTCTCAAATGCACTCCAAAAATTAGTTTTTGAAGCTGACACCAAGTGAGAATAAATGCTGATTGCATGACATATCATTTGCATGGCTGATGCAGCATCAAACACCTCATGAACCCCTTGCTCAATCACTAACACTTCAATTGGATGAGAGTCAATGTTGGCTATGTTGAAATATTGTAACTTCGAAGAATATTCTAATTATATTTGAGTTATTATTTTATAGATCAAATCCCCTTTTGCGGATTTATCAAGTCGGGTCTTGTATAAGATCAAATCCCCTTTTGTGGATTGGTCAAACTGTATTTGAATAGTGGTATTTGTAAAGTCGGCCCCTAGTAATTATAAAGTGGTTTTAGCCACTTCTAGGAGAAGTCGACTCAACCAAGTGAAGAGACACAACCCTAGCGCCATCTCACACTTGTATTTGTATGTGAGGTTGGTGTCTCATTTGTTGAAATAATGTAACTGCAAAGAGTATTCTTATTATTATTGATATTTTATTCATAGGATCAATCTCCATTGTGGATTGATTATGTCGGATATTGTAATAGGACCAAATCCCCTTTTGCGGATTGGTCAAAAGACAATTGTAATAGGCATAATAAGAAGTCGGCCCCAACAGTTAATTAAGAGACCTAGAAATATAATAAAGGTGGTTTTACCCACCCAGATTGAGAAGTCAGCCCTGCCAGTGAAGAGACACTTCACACGTGCCAGAACTTGTATAAATATAGGAGTCTAGCGCCTCATTTGATCACAACTCACTTGCTCAGTTTGAGAGACAAGTTCTGATCTGTTATCGGCAAAGGAGAGAGAGAGAGTGGCGCATATCTTGGAGAGGACTTTCTGTTTTAGAATAGAGATCTCTTGGAATTGTATTGGCTATTTATATTAAGGAAGTTTTGCTAGGTTTTCTTCCCCTAGAGGGTTTCCTAGGATAAATGTTGTGTCTGTTGTGAATGTGTATTTCTCAGTGATCTTGTTCTTATGTTGTTGTTATCTATTGAAATGCAAAGAACTATAATAATGGCATAAACATTAACATCATTTACACACACTCACTCACTCATCTAGTGCGTATATCTTGAAGGCAATTGCAGTTGCAGGGGGAAGGAGAAGAGAGGCGCATGCTCAATCTTGGTCTATCTTTGGTGTTTTGGTCTTAGTCTTGGCATTGTATTGGAAATCTATTATTGAGGAAGTTTTTGATGGGTTTTCTTTGTTGAATTTTAATGCTTAGCTCATGCACATGTGGTTTATTTCAATCTAGCATGTACTTGAATCATAAACAATGCAACAATACCATACACAAGTGTTGCAGTAACCAATATCACAAGAAGAATAACCATGCACAAGAACACAAGAGTTTATCCTGGGAAAACCCTTCTCAATCAAGGGAAAACCCAACAATCCTTTGCTATAGAGTTAAGAGAAGACCCCCCACACCATGAACCTTAGAGCATACAAGAGGGTGCTCCTTGACCTAGAAACTTGCGCCTAAGAGAAGTGCACAATTCAACAGTACAACTTAGCTTGAGAGAATGTTACAAGTGTGTGTGTGTGTGAGAGATCCACAATGGGGATCTACTTTTATTTATACAAGACCTAGCACATCAAAAGGATGTGTCTATTGGCACAATAGGGCCGCCCTGTACAACTCAGAAATATAATTAATCTTTACACAATATTAATTATCTTTTACATGGTGGGGCCAACTTGTACCCTTTACAACACAAATTAGGGTTATAACAAATCTTACTCTCAAACAATATAGCAAGGGATCCACACATCCTCCAGTCCTCAGTCACTAGGGACACATCCACCTGTGCTCAGCCATAGGGACATCACTCTCAACAGATTAACTCAACTAAGTCCATAGGAGTACCATCTGGAGAGCCATCTCAAGTCGACTCAACTAAGTCCATAGGAGTTAGACAGGAGACCATCTCAAGTTGTCTCAACTCAGTCCAGAGGAGCACGACAAGAGACCACCCATTGTTGATTTTTCAATAGACAAGTTTTAAGCATGAAGTTCATTCCATTTTAGCATTTAACTTAAACCATAAACAATTTTGTTGCAACGACCAATATCACAAGAAGAAACACTGTGCACAAGTACACAAGAAGTATCTTGGGAAACCCTTCTCAACAAGGGAAGAAAACCCAACTAATCCTTTGCTATATTCTTCAAGAGAAATACCTCCACCACCAAGAAAAACCTAGCACACAAAAGGGTGCTTACAAACCCTAGAAGACTAGCGCCCAAGAGAGGTGCGCACTTTTCCCAAGAAGATGTACTTGCTGAAATTTCCAAACTCACACAAAAGATATGATTCCTCAATGGGGAATTTACCTTTACTTATATTAGACTGAGCCTGTCAACAAAAGTGTCTATTGGCACAATAGGGCCGACCTCTCTAACTCACAATATAATTAATAAAAACTGGATTAATTATCTATTACATTAAGGTGGGGCTGACCTGTACTCTTTACATTACAATTAGGGTTACAGGTAAGTCTGACTCTTGAACAATATAGCAATGGATCTCATACACCCACTAGTGCTCAACCACTAGGGGCACATCCATAGGGATGTCCATATCTCTATCTCATTGCGTCTCACAGGAGAACCACACTCACTAGTGCTCAACCACTAGGATCACGTTCACCTGTGCTCATCCACATGCACGTCCAACTCAATAGATCTTCTTTCCCATTGCATTACACAAGACAGTCATCTGGAGTTCATCATCTCAACTTTCTGCTCAGAGGAGGCTAATATATCGTCTTCATCTCTGTCTCATAACGATGCACCCAACTCATGGGAATTCACACGTTCGCCTTGTGCTCAGCCACAAGCACGTCCAACTCAGCAAATCTCCTTTCTCACTGTGTTACACAAGAGAATCATCTGGAGTTCTTCTCAACTCTTTGTAAGGAGGAGGCCATCACTATGTTCCAGTTTTGTCTCAGATAGGAACCACACACCCAACTCATGGACTCTCTCTTAGGTTGACTCAATCAGTATGAGTCCTGGAGGATGTCTCACGCAGCTGTAATCATCAACACCCATCACATGGGCTCACTCGCAGATGTCTCAAGTTTCAACTCAGTCCAGAGGAGAACGATTTGGAGAATGTCTCATGAAGCTGCAATCATCAACACTCCCTCTCAGCTAGGGAGGCATTCTCCACCATGCCAAGTCTCTCACGAAAGTACTCAAACTTCGTTTTGACAAGCGGTTTGGTGAAGACATCTGCAACTTGCTCGTGTGTAGAAAGGTAATGCACATGTATTGCTTTCCTCTGCACCATATCTTTGATGTGATGGTATTTGATCTCAATGTGTTTCGATTTATTGTGAAACAAAGGATTCTCTGAGAGCTTCACTCAACTTTGGTTATCACAATGGATAACGGTAGAATCCATCTCATGTCCAAATAAGTCTGCAAGGAGCTTGCGAAGCCACACTGCTTTGCGGACTGCCACACATAATGCAATGTACTTTGCTCCTGCGGTACTCAAAGCCACAAAATTCTGTTTCCTGCTGCACCAGGAAAACATGGCAGATCCCAAAGTAAAACAATCGAAGGTACTCTTCCGGTCCACTGCGCTCCCTGCCCAATCTACATCGACATATCTCAATCCATAATCAACTGTGCCTCGTAACTATCTCAACACATGCTTCACTGCTATCCAATGTGTCTGTCTTGGCTGACTCATAAACTGACTGAGTACACTCACTGCATAGCATATATCAGGTCTGGTGTTAACCAGATACATCAATGATCCAATCAGCTGTCTGTAAAGATGTGGATCAATCTCGCTTGAATCAGAAGAAGTCTCACTCAATTTCTTCAGATTCATCACTATCGGTGTAGGCATGGATTTGCAGTCTGTCATCCCGAATTTCTTCAATATCTCAACTGTGTATTTCCCTTGACTCAGGAGAATCTCATCAATCCTCTGCCACACTTCTAGTCCCAAGAAGTAGTGCATCATACCAAGGTCCTTCATCTCGAGTTCAAAAGCCAAGGCACACTTGCATTCAACAATAAGGCTTTCTGAATCAGTGAGGAATAAGTCATCAACATACAGGACCAAAATCATGCACTCGTCACCAACAATGTTGTAGTATAGGTTGGGATCAACAACACTCTTGCTGAAGCCCAAACTCATCAGGTATCCATCAATCTTCTCATACCATGCTCGAGGTGCCTGCTTTAGTCCATACAGGGCTTTCTTCAACCTGCAGACATGAGACTCCTCATGTATCACGAATCCATTTGGCTGCTCGATGTAAAATTCTTCCTCAATCTCATTATTGAGAAAGGATATCTTCAGATCCATCTGATGTAGTCTCCAACCCATGGATGCTGCAAGGGCAATAATCGTACGGATGGAAGTGTATCGAGCAATAGGAGCAAATGTCTCCTCATAATCTATTCCCTCCACCTGAGAGATCCTCTAGCCACAAATATCGCTTTGTATTTCTCAATGTTACCAGAACCGAACCGGTCGACCCCAAAAACCGGAACCGGAAAAAAACCGGATCAAAAAACCGGTCACTAAAAATACATAAAATATTCAAATTTTTGAAAAACAAATACATATTCATGTGCATCCATGTGAATCTTTGTCTTTCCCTTCAACCACTCTTCTCTCTGCCAAGTGCCTACAAATAAGACAGAGGTTGGTGTGCAGATACACCACTAAGTCACTTGACACGATGACAAAGAGAAGAGTTCAACAAAAGAATTTATACTTGAGTGAAGTGTACATTTTTATTGGGTTCGTGAAAGAAGAGTTCAACAATCAATGCCACCAACATCGAGGTACATAAAGGGTATGGTGCCCTTGATTAAATGTCAGTTTCATACCCTCTTACATGATAGAATCCAGTGGAAACATTGCAATCCTGCCTATCTTGAAATCCTGAAAACCGTTAAGTCTGCTGAATTTTGAATGGGACCTAAAATTCTACTTTCTCCATATGAAGTCCAATGAGGTTGGAACCACTCTCAAACATCCTGAAACAATTAATGGTAATGTTAAAAATTTAAGTAAAAGGATGAAAATGAAAGAGAAAGGAGAATGTCACTTTTACTTACTCAAGAGAAAGGAGAATTTAATATTACCATTAATTACTCAAGAGAAGCCAAATGAGTAATGTGAGTGAAAGAGAGGGGGTGGGGTTGGCTTTATAGCTTCATTAGGGGCTCTAGACAATTCTATAAGCTTCCCATGCATGCCCCTAACCCTAATTTTAAAAAAAAATTAAAAATTCCCTCACTTTTCCGGCCGCGGGCCTCATTGGCAAAAAAAACCGGTTTCGTACGAAACCGGCTGGTTCAGGCAAAAAAACCGGTTCCGTACGGAACCGGTCTAAAGAGGTTCAGGGGGCCGGTTTGAACCGGTCTGGGCTCGGAACCGGTCGGATCGGCCGGTTTTACCGGTTCCGGTTCGGTTCTGGTAACACTGGTATTTCTCGACACTTCCATCAACTGCATGTTTGATCTTATAGATCCACTTGGAAGTCACTACAGACTTCCCTTCCGGTCTCGGAACAATATCCCACACATCATTCTTCATGATGGACTGATACTCTTCGGTCATGGCATCTTGGCAAACCGGTTGACTGTTGACGATTACAGCTTCGTGAGACATCCTCCAGGACACAGACTGAGTGAGTCGACCTGTGAGAGAGCTCATGTGTTGGGTGTGCCCATGAGATGGGTGTGTCGTTCCTCCCTGGACTGAGATGAGACGATGTGTGCCCCTGTGTGGGGTGGGGATGCCCATGAGATGAGTGTGTCGTTCCTCTCTGGATTGAGATGAAACAATGTGTACCCCTGTGTGGGGTGAAGGTGCCCATGTGATGGGTGTGTGTCGGACTCTGGACTGAGTTGTTATGACATGTGGTCTGTTGCCTTGTGGACTCAGTTGAGTCAGGCTTGAGATGGTACTCCAGATGATTCTCTTGTGGACTCAATGAGATAGAGATCTGTTGAGTAGGACGTCCTTATGGTTGAGCACAGGTGGAAGTGCCCCTAGTGGCTGAGCACTAGTGGATGTGTGAGATCCCTTGCTATATTGTCTGAGAGTAAGATTTACCTGTAACCCTAATTGTGATGTAAAGGGTACAGGTCGGCTCCACCATATGTGAAAGATAATTGATGTTTATTGTAATAATTAATTATTTTCTGAGTTATTGAGGTCGGCCCTGTTGTGCCAATAGACACCATTTTTGGTCTGTCCAGTCTAATATAAGTAAAGGTGATTTCTCGATTGAGGAAACACACAAGTCACTTGTCATTTGGAAATTTCTGCAAATACATCTTCTAGGGCTGAAGTGTGCACCTCTCTTGGGCGCAAGTTTCAAGGTAGTAGAGCACTCTCTTGTGTACATTAGGGTTTCATGGTTGGAGGATATTCTCTTGAGAATATAGCAAAGGATTGTTGGGTTTTTCTCCCTTGTTGAGAAGGGTTTTCCCAGGATATTTCTTGTGTTCTTGTGCATGGTATTTCTTCTTGTGATCTTGGTTATTGCAACACTTGTAAATTGTGTAGCTGCATTTGTTCATGGTTCAAGTAAATGCTAAAATGAAATAAACCTCATGCTTGAGCCTAACATAGTGAAAATTCAACATGGTTTTAGAGCATAGGTCTTGAAGAAGCCATTGCAGAAGATTCTAACAACCGTCCTCTTTTTTCTGCAGAACCGTACGACCTCCTAGGGTTTCCAGAAATCCGTACGACCCTCTCTTTCTTGGGTGTTCCAACACTTAAAACTCAAACGTTGGGGCTAAAAATTACATAGGGGTGTACGGCCTCCCTCAGCGCACCTCCAACAACTCTCAGATTGCAATTCTGAGAATTTTGGATTTTTGGCCCTAGGGTTTCTAGGGTTTCACAATTTTCTGCAGAAAATTCAGAATTAGGGTTTCTGTAACTCATTGAAGGAGCTTTTGAGCTCACTAGTGTTCTTTTGACTTTCAAGGCTTATTGTTGGTAGTCATAAGCCCAACAAAACCTAAGGTTGCTAGCCTAGCCTAGCCATTAGGTTTTCTAGCCCAGTTGGCAAGGGTTTGTGAAGAATCTGAAAATATGATGAACAAAACCTTGGTGGAAGATAGGCTTGATGGATCAAGCAACTTCAGTTCCTGGAAGTCAAGACTTCAGGTCACCCTCGAAGAAGAAGACTTATTGTGGGTGATACAAAAAGGTTTACCAGAGACAATTACCGATGAAGAGAAGGAAGAAAGGAAGGAAGATGACGTCAAGGCAAGGAAGATAATCATCTACTCAATAAGAGATCATCTCCCACTCACTGTTACCCATAGAATCCTTTCCGTTGCTTTTCTTGGTCTGATTGAGCAGAGCCAGGTTCTCCTCTTCATCTTCTTGCTTGCCTTCTTTAGACTCCTCTCGAATCTCTTCTTGGATGCAATCATCCCAAAGCCTCTACCAATCTGGAAGATTCTCCCGAGCATAGACTCCTTTGACAAATGGTTCCCATGACTTGGTGAAACCATTCAATGCTAATTCACAAGTTTTGCCTCGTCCACTTTGTCCCTAATGGCTACAAGCTAATCATGTGTCTAAGTGATCCTCATGAAGTAATTGGTAACATTGTCAAATCTTGACATCTGGATGGATCTGAGCCTGTTTCTCAAGACCATCTTCCTGTTCAAGTTATTACTATGAAACAAATCCACTAGAGCCTTGAACATCTCTCTGGTTGACTGCTTCTTTGCCACACGAGGGATCAAATGATCCTTCACAACATCCAAGATCACTCTTTGGGCTTTGATGTCCTTCTCGAGAGCAACCCTCTCTGCAACATTTGTCGGTGTAGGAACAACCTTCTTTGTAATCTCCCACAGGTCATGTTCCTTCAAAAGCAAGGTTACTTTTTCCTTCCAAGACCAAAAGTTAGATGCTCCATCCAACCGGTTTTCGAACCCGAGACTCGCTGCTGCCATTTCTAGACTTGCACAAAAACAACTACCGTGTGCTTATTCCTTAAGCACCCACACGATCTTCGTTGCTGGTTTATAGATCTGCAGAGATCTCCTTGAAATCGGCTTCCCTTCAGAGTTAGTGCTCTAATACCATGTTAATTTTCTTATTCCAGCCTCTAGATAAATTACTTCCTAGTGAATTTCCTTGCTGAAAATTAAATTACAGCTCATTGAATAATTTATACTACTGAAATAATTAACTCAAACAAATAGCGGAAGCAAACTAGAAACCAATTTCACAATGACACATACAAAATAGATTTATGCCCTTCAAATCAACTTTTCATTAATAAATAATCCAAGCTTACAAGGGCTTTCCCAACCTGGGAAATAATTTGCCCACTAAGAAAAGTACAAATTACAACAAACCTGACAAACTGCCTTCCTGAAGAAAACCCCTCCTGATGCTCTCACTGGGTTGTTGTACAACCTGTTGTACATCCTGTACGACCCTGCTGCCATAGCCTGTATGGCCTCCCTACTTGTTGTACACCCGTTGTATGCATGTTCATACGTTGTATGGGTCGTTGTGCATTGTATGACCTGCTGTACAACTGCTATGCGACTGCTTGCTGTACGACCAACTGTTGTAGGGCCAGCTGTTATACAACCCCTTGGCCCTCCAGAAAATTAGTATGACCTTTGTCTTGCTGGTACGGCCTTCACAAAATCTTTTGGCTGCTGGGTATTCTTCTTCTTAGTGAAACCTGCTTGAACTCTCCTCCCTTTGAGCTAATTTCTAGGTTAAATTCCTTCTTCACCTATCTGTGATCTTGAATCACAGTCCTTCGTGATTCAACACTTGAGCAAAAGTCGTTTTTTGCTCTCTTGGTGTGTCTTCTCCTCTCACCTTGGCTGCCTTTTATAATCTTGAGTTTAGCCAAAACCCTAATCTCCAAAGTGATCAATGGTTGAGATTAAATATCACCTCACTTGAGATCAATGGCTAAGATTCATTTAATTAATTAAATTCACTAATGCCAAAAACTTAGGCATTTCATTTTAATAACCTCCATTAATTCTAAAATGACATTCACTTTACTAATTAAATTATCAAAGTGAATTTCCAAAGTTCCGAGAGGCATTAATGATGACTTCTATAAGTTGGATACAAACACATGTAGAAGTACTTGTCCGATGCTACAAACATCAACACCTACAATGTGTAGACTTAACACAACCTTCTCAAGAATCAATCATTCACTTTTCTCTCAAAATCAGATTTTCTCTCCGAGCTTTAAGAGTGTTTTGTGACACTCCCACTATGTAGTGGACACTGATTGTAATCTCTAGTCCCATTGACTTATCACTTGGTCATTTGTGGATATTAATAAAATTATCTGATCTTATCTCCTTGATTCCACGTATCTTTAAACTCTCATTTAATGGTTTGATCTTCTAAATATTTTTTTACCATAATAAAGCAAGTCATAAACTGATTCTACTATGCTAGCGTGCACTTATCTTATTTTCTAGTTGGCTTGGTCGATGGAACTTATACACGGTGTAGAAATTTTTGCATCCTTTGACTTTTAATACAAAATAGAAATTTCACCCTTTTCCTAGAGGTTTGCTAGATCTTAACCCTCTGAATTTACAGCCTCAGGACTGATCTGAAATATACTTTTACAGCAGCAAACAATGGACAATATTTCGCTCCTTTTCAACCCC
>ML803135.1:56821-73991 GCA_009831015.1 Picea engelmannii
AGGTGAAACATTAGATCAAGGAATTATACATCAGAATGATTATGCAACAGGGGAAGTGAAGCGGTTTAAGGGAAAAAATGATTTGGGATTTTGGGAATAACTCATGGAAAGTGTTACGTATGAGGGGCTTATTCCTGTATGCATAACATTCGATTAATCATAGTGAAAGTGTTCTTTGCTTTAACGAGAAAAAATTATGGTGTGCTCTTTTTGAATCTCGGGCGGAGGGAAGAAAAGGGAAGCAGAAAATAGGGATGAAAAACCAATTATATTATCTTACAACAATACTGGAAGCGGATAGCAATTTCAATGATGTCTTCAAGGAGGGACATCATGATAGTTGTGTAACCTGATTGTTATTGATTAACAATACTTGCAAAATAATATTGCTGTGGAAAAACTGATCCATAATTTTATTTCTGGAACGAAAATAAATTAGATAAAAGAAAAACAACATAAATAAAACAACAAAACAAAATCAAAGCAGTAAAACATAAACTACAATACAAAAGTATTTTCCATACAATGTTTTAACTTTCAAACTAGTTCCACATAGTGTTTCAAGTGGGAACCATTGGTGCTATAGGAAAATAATCGCTCTTCCAAGTTCTTTAGAAGATAAGAATTTGCGCCCAGGACAAAAGAGATTTTAAAAGGACTGAACCATAAGTTTTGAAACTTTGAATGCCTTCCTCTATCAACATGAGCTGAATCCCACAACAAGTCTTTCTCATTGACCTTAAATATGACAACTTTTGCACTTTTGTTGAAATATTTCTTTACAGTTTTCTGTCTTTTCTTTATGTTCTCTAAGGCAAACATCCTTTGTTCCTCTAAATCCAACAATGCATTTATCCTTTGAGGGATATTATAAGAATTCAATTCTTCAATCTGTAGCATCAACCGTAGAGAAGAAAGTTCCAACTCAGTAGGCAAAATAACTTCTTGACCATAAAAAAGCTGAAAGGGAGTGCAATGTATGCGTACCTTGGTAGTAGTGTGATCTGCCCAAAGGGCGTAAGTGAGGAGGGTGTGCCATTAGCGAGGCTTATCTTCAATGAGCCTCTTGATAATTCTAATATGATTTTTGCTGGTAGACTCAGCGTGCCCATTTCCTTGAGGAGAATACGCTGATGAGGTAAAATGTTTAACTCTCAGTTTAGCTAGAAACTAAGTCAACTTAACAGAAATAAAAGCGGAACCGTTTTCTGTAATAATCTCTAAAGGAAGGCCAAATCTGGAGAAAATATTAGTTTCAAGGAAAAAAATAACCTGCTCATCCTGCGAATGCTTAAGTGGGACAACTTCAGTCCATTTCGTAAAATAATATGTGGCTATCAAGATGAAAACTTGCCCTGCTGAAGATGGAGGATTAATAGGACCGATAAAGTCAAGACCCCATTTTGAAAAAGGAAAGTCAGGAAGGACAAGTTGTAAAGGCATGGCAGAAAGACGTTCTTTCCCAACGAACTTCTGGCACTTGTCACAAGATCTTGAAAAATTATAAGAATATCGAAAAATTGAAGGTCAATATTACCCTTTTCTAATGATTTTAAAAGCAGTGGTTTTAGTAGAAAAGTGGCCACCCACATGAATAACAGAATCTGAAGATCCATGGGTTTCCTGTAACAATTTTGTGCTTCCTCATTATTTACACAACGAAGTAATATACCATCGAGAAATCTCCTAAACAAGAAGTCTCCTAAAATGACATATTTGGAAGATTCAGGACAGATCCTTCTTATTTGATGAGTATCTAGGCTATTTGGACATCTTTGATTTTGCAAGTAATACACCAGATTTTTATACCATGGATGTTCAACTATAGGAAGAATTTGACTATCAATGTAAAATACCGCTGACAAAGGGTTATCTTGTTCATCAACTTCTTCACTTGCTTCAACGTGTTGAGCGAAGTGAAGGGCTAGGTCACACCCCTTAATGGTTTTTGAAGTCATGATGGTTAAATAATGCTCCTGGATCTTGGCAAGCCAATGTGCAAGCTTCCCTGAAAGATAAGTCAGTGAGAGAAAAAACTTGACCACAGGTAAAGGGGATTTTACTAGTGTGTGCTTGCCTAAGATAAAGTGGTGAAATTTTTCCACAACCTTAACAAGAGAAAAAACATGTTTTTTGATATAAGAATATTTGAATTCATCATCTGATAAGCGTTGATTCATGTAAGCTACTGATTTTTCGTTATTTTGGTCATCAAATTGTACGAGGATAACAGAGATTGCTTCCTTTGTCGCATTAGTGTATATAATAAACTCTTTCTCAAAATATGGCTTCGCCAAAACCGATGCAGAACAGATTGCCTTCTTAATCCTTACGAAAGCATTCTCAACGTCATCAGTCCAAGAAAATGAGTGATCTTGCTTGATAAGATTGTGAATTGGTTTGACCATTACAACAAAATTAGGAACAAACCTACAGACAAAGTTGATAATGCCCATAAAGGCTTGAACCTCCTTTTTGGAAGTGGGTGTAGGAAGGTTTAGAATAACAACAATCCTTTCAGGATCTATGTTTATTCCTGAATCAGAGACAAAGTGCCCAAGGAGCTTACCCTTAGTAACGTCAAAAATATACTTAGAAGGATTTAATGAAATGCCAAATTTTCTGCATCGCATGAGAACCTTTCTAAGATGACCAAAATGATCCAATCGGTTCTTTGAATATACAGTCAAGTCATCAAAATAAATATGAATAATCTTACTGATCAAATCGTCAAAAGCTATCTGCATAGCTCTTTGGAAAGTGGCACCTGCATTAAATAAGCCAAAATGCATGTGTTCATAAGCAAATGTGCCGCAACGTGTAATGAAAATGGTTTTGTATTTATCTGTCCTTTTTACCTTGATTTGATTATAACCAGAAAAACTGTCAAGTAAGGACATCATTTGTGACCCTGAACTTGCTGCAAAATCATTTCCATATTAGGGAGAGAAAAATGGTCTTTTATGCTCGCTCTATTTAATGCACGGAAATCAATGCACAATCGGATCTGAATCATTGTTTTCCGAACGAGAACCAAATTAGAAACCCACTCATAATACTTAATAGGGAAAATTACCCCATCCTTCAAAAGTTTTTCCAACTCCTTCCTAATAGTTGCTTCAAGTGCGAGATTAATGGGACTTTGTTTTTTCCTAACTGGTTTTATGCCTTCCTTGATAGGTATGACATGTTGTATAAGAGCAGGATCAAAACCACAAAGATCCTCATAAGACCAAACAAAAACATCTTGAAATTCATGAAATAACTCAATGAATTTCAACCTTTCTTCATCAGTGCATTGGGCACCTATCTTAACATTCTTTGGAGAATCGGGTGTTCCAATGTTGAAGGAAATGGTTTCACCCACTTTCCTTTTTGACTCCTCTTCTTTATGCTTTTCTTTGTTGCCTACATCACTCGATGAAAATGAACTTTCTATAGGAGTCAAGCCCTTCAAAATTTTGTTGTTTTCCATGGATATAATTTCCTTGGGCTTATATGGTTCATTTTGTATGAAAGCACATATGTTTTCATCATTAGGGAAGACCTGCCATGACTCTACATTGTCATGGATATGGGGACGATATAAGGATTGAAAAGTGCAATCAGGTCTTTGTGGTAGAAGTTGCCGAGTAGGAGACGTTGCAAAAACAACTAACAACCAACCATTGAATTCAATTCCCTTTTAACATGAGTAATGTTAAATGATAATGAGTTCGAGATAAGTGCCCAAACAGTTTGGGTGTAACGTTTCATTAACTTGTTTCTAGGAGAATATATTTTACGTACAAGATTCACAACAAGCTTAGAGTCCCCAAAAACTGTAAGGTGTCCACAACCCAGATTATAGGCATTTTCAATGCCTAGCAATAATGCTTCAAATTCGATGACGTTGTTTGTGCAAGCAAACTCTAACCTATAAGAAAAGTTATGAATCTTACCTACAAGTGAGTACAAGATAATTCCAGCTCCATTACCTTCGTTGGAGCATGAACCATCAAAGTGCATATGCCACAACCCATCCTCCAGGTCAATTTGTTCCAAGGTAGTGTTATCCTCATCGACAAAGATGGAGTACACTCCTAATTCCTCCTCAACATAGTTTACGTTAGCTTGTGGAATGATTTCTATATATGGTGAAATTCTTCCCTCCCTTAGGACTATTATGTTCTTCCCATTCCGAGGAACGAATAAGTGTGTCTCGTCGAGTGAGAGATATCCACCTGTCAAAGCTTGCTAGTCTATTCCTAAGATGATTGAATAATTACTCAATGACATGTCAATTACCTGAATATTAAGGGCTATCCTTATTTCAGGGTGCGCGCACAGAACCAAAGTCACATCTTTGGTTTCACCTATGGTCGATTTTTGTAGACTATTATAAGAGATCATGCTTCTAGCATTTGCATTGGTACAAGACAAGCCTAACTCTTCCATAATAATTTTTGACATTACACTTGGGCATGAACCGCCGTCAATTAGACAACAATGGGATATTTTGTCCATAATCTTTACAGAAATGAAAAATGGAGAATTTTTTACAGGATGTCTAAAGATATTTACACCTACTTTATTTACACTAGAATCCTTTTCTTTTACCTCTTTAGAGAGATTGGATATGGTGGAAGTTTTTCCTTCCATGAAATTTTTCAGATGCTTTTGTTGCTGAAGGACGACAACCATGTCCAGAAGAGTAGCATCGACCTTGATATTAGCCAATGGTTGAGAATGTTTCATTTGGAAGAGGGAAGAGGGGAGGGAGTTCCTTGACTGTCGAGATTCTTGGTAGCTTTTCCAACAACAACTTGCGAAGATGAGCTTGGGATGGAAGAAGTATGAGAGGGACCATATTTTCCTTTTGAAGCAAAGGATTCATTCCTAGTGTTTATGATCATGACATCCTCTGGTTCTGCGAAATCTATAGCAACAATGGTAGTTTCTTTCATTTTTCCAAAGATTTTATCTATGACACTCTTCTTTACCTCACAAGTACTTTCCTCGTGATGTTCCTCGCAAAAGTTACACCAACTGCGAGGCATGATGGCTTTGGGCTGAAATTTGTTTTCATTGGGATTCCTAAAAGGTGGTGAAGAAGAAGATGAGGCCCCAAGAGTAAGTGAAGGGACATTTCCTTTTCTCTCATATGCTATCATTTGATTATTCATATACTGTACAAGTTGCAAGAGGAAGATATGTTCGTTTGTTTAATTGAGTCTCCCTTGGGAAGACCTGTTCTTTCCAGCTGTTCTTCATACTCTAGACAAGTATGCAGAGTGGAACCAAGATTGTCAATAGCTTTTTCTTCAATCCTATGACGATAAGGGGAAGGTAGAGCATTATAGTAATGCATAAAAGAGGCTTGGTTCTGAGGGCGAATAATTTCAGGAATTTGATAATACAACTTGGTGAAACGTAGGTTGAAAGACTTGATAGTCTCACCGTATTTGTACGCAATGTTATTGTATTCCTGTAATTCTTTGGATGGGCTCTTAGACTGCCCATAAGTAGATTTGAACCAATAAACTAACTCTTTCCAAGTGGAAAGAATCTTGGGAGGGAGATCAAATAAATCTGTCGTTGCTTTCCCTTCAAGGGAATTAACAAATAAACACATACAAGTATCATTGTCATTAGCTTCTATATTGTGAGAGGCATTAGAGAATTCCACCAAGTGTTAATTTATAGCGACTGTGTTATTTCTTGAAAACCTAGGGAGATTCTCTTTTAATTTTGGAAGTGGACAAGTAACATGTACTAGGCTCAGAGGAGAGGATACATGCCACGAAGTAGTGGTAGCATATTCTTCGAATTTAAAAGTCCATACTTATTTATGACCTTGGTGGGGTTTGTAGTAGATTGGACAAGGACTTGATGGCTATACAAGCCACCAATCACTGACGAGGTTGAAGGTTGAGATGAAGAAGCACCTCTAGTGCCACCAGAGCCACCGACATATGCCATTTTGTGATTGATGGGTAAGGGAGAGAAATATGAACTAGCTAAATCAAACAAAGTTCTCCTTAGCATACCTTGTTGGGTTGACAAAATAACGTTTCTTCTTCTTATTTCAGCGATAGGGGTGATTTCAATAGATACACCTCTTCTTCTCCTAGAGATGTGAGGGTTTAAGGACATGAAAAGAAGATCAAAACTTTAGGAAAAATAAAGCTATATATGATTCCTAGGCTGCCTTTGCATGGCCTCGCAACGTTCTCGAACACTTATGTCTTGTTCAATTACTACCCACGAGTGTTCAAGCTCAGCTCGAGTATTAGCGGTTTCTAAGATGATATTGAATAAAGTTAAAGAAATGCTGGTTTGGTCTTTAAGACCAGGCTCAATATTGGGATTCCTTGTAACATGTACTGTCATGAAGAAAATAAAACAATCAAAGAATCGAAAGCATAAATATTCAATGATAATGCTGAATACAAACAACCAAAGAGATATGGAAGATCTCCCCAGTATGGTCGCCAAAATAAATGTTGAGGAAAATGTATGAATTACCTTACTCAATCATTTTCGAATCTTTCTTGGCTAGGAAAAGATAGTCGGGAATATCACCATATGTTTTATAGCCTCAAAATATTTTCCCAATCCGCAAGTATTAATTACAAGGGTTTAGGCTGATTTATTAATAAAAAGAATGTTGCAAAATAACATAAAATTTTATATAAGTTTCTGAAATGTATATAGATTACATAAAGTAAATATGGAGGTCAAAAAACAAAAGTAACCAAGTCATAAGTACACACAAATGAGACATAATAACAATCTGATTTATTTCATTCCGAGATATCAAAAGTGTTTTTCTCTTTACGAAATCCCTGTGAGGGCATGGACCAAAGTCTAATTTAGAGATCCCTGATGAAAACCATACAAAAGGAATATGACAAGAAGTAAAAATCAAAATTTATAATTTGGATCAACTTGCCACACACTGCTGCTAATTTGACTCTGCAAAATATCCTTTATCAGCTATGAAACTTAAACCACAAATAGAAAAGAATACACAGACTATCAAGGATGGATCAACACCTCTAACAAAAACATCTGAATGATTTGGTTGAGTTTTGAACCTTGCTGTCTACAATAAGACCCTGCTGTCAAAAAGAGAATTAGGTTTTGAATAAACTCAAGAATGAATGAAAACTGATCTATCTCATGAAATCAAAAAAACAAACCTTAGTCTTCCTTTCTCCTTCTATTCTCCCTCTATTTCTTCTTCTCATTTAGCTTTTATGCTTTCCAAATAAGTTGAATTAGTTCAAATACTTTCTTTAGTTAAGTTAGTTTGACTTAACTAATTTAGTTTAGGAGAAATAATAATAATAATAATATTTAAGGGTCTTTAATTAATAATAACTAGGTAGGTGGGACCCCTTGTGACTCCTGTCTTTCCTTATTTTCAAATTATAAAATATAACACAAATGGATAATCATTTCAACACATGCCACCCTTGTAACTCCCTTAGATATCTTCAAACTCCCTTAGATATCTTCAAAATTGAATATTTAAATATCATAAATAATTTAAGTCATATCCAAAAATATATAAATATCCACATAATCCACATTATCCAAAAAGAGCTTTTTGTCCAAACTTTCTGCAGACCATCAACATTGTTTCTATCAACTCAAATCATAAAAACTCATAAACTAAAAACCATACTTGCCACTCTGAGAGACAATTTTTCTTTTATCACTGTTGTCCACCTTTGATTTCCCAAAAATAACCTGTGGTTGATTTGAACCTTGAGGCTGTATTTCACTGATTACATGGGAACAATCATCCTTCAAATGCATGCGGGAGGACACGGATTTTGAGGAATCATTTGAGGGAGAGGAAGGGGAGGAAACAACTTTGCCTTTATCTTACACAAGGGGAATATCAGTTATAAGTATTTTACTAGCATGTGAAGATTGGACATGTCAATCAAAAGGGGGAATCTGAACATTAGGATTTATAGGTGGTGGAGGAGGTAATGACATATTGGGCCAACCACAATGGTGAGAGACATTCGGATTTACAATCTCTCTCCATCCATCATTCACAGGGACTTCTGGTTGCAAGGACACATGAGGAGGAACATGAATTCTGAGGCTGGAAGGGGGGTCTCTCTAGTCGAGGTTGTACTATTCCTTTCCCGATCTAGTTAAAGAACACAACTTGGAACAACTAGTTCAATTCCTGGGGATCAACATCAAAATGAATGGAAAATATAGGCTTTCTAGGCCCTCTGTTCCAGTTTCCCCTTCCTTTTTTATTTATACCATGGCTTCCCCTACTGAAGAAAATCATCCTATAGAAGCAGTTTGTCAGTAACTAAGCCCTTAATAAACCATACATGACATTCTTCTTGCATGAATAACAAATTGGCTTAGAAATTGACACGAAATTCATGCATATCCATCCATAACAAACCATTTAATAATCGTCAAGTGAGCAGTGGGTGATAGGTTTCATGGGACATATGGAGGGAGTGTAATGAACGAAAAGCGGTATAATGAGAGGATGTAAACATATGAATACTACTCAACAATTAATTAAATAATTTAACTGTGTAATTTTATACCAAAATATCAGTTGCCAACTATTTCTGTGTTATCTCTTTTGTTGTTGTTACACAGTCCTTTTAATTTATTTTATAGAACATGGATGTCAAAATGAAATTGGGATTATGAGGGGAATATAATGAGCGAAAAGTGGTAGAATGACAGGGACATAACATGGATATTGTTCATATATAAAAAAAAACAATAATTCATATGCCCAGAACTAATCAATTACAACCACCTTTGCATCCATATAAACTTTATATAAAATTCATAATAACAACATTGCAATTGATATGATAACCATAATAACCCTTTGAGCCTCAACCATTCATACTCCAATGAAAAATATTTTTTTTTTAAACCAATAGAAATATGCACAATGATTACCACCACTTGCCCATTATTTAAAATTGTTAGACACAATCAAACTGGGCATTAAAACTCATAATTGGGCCCCAATCCATTCACACACAGGTGTCTTTTAAATATAATCAACATAAGTATTGATTCGAATAACATTTGAATCAAATAACATGCAATGCTTGAGCCCAAGCTTCACATAAATAAGCATGTACAAACTTCTTCAAAAATTGCTAAACGAAGGAAATAACTAAATCGTACCCAATCGACCAAGCACACATAGTTCTTATTTACCCTTGACTGGAGTAAAATGATATCAAGATCATATTTAGGGTTTAAACACAACAAATGGAGGTTAAGAACAGGTGGTTCGATCATAGGACTAAATCCTAAAAAATCGTAGACAACTCGTGCCTTTCAAAATTTACCACAGACATATAACATGTAAAAATAGTCTTGACAATGAGGGTTACCAAAATGATAGTCAACCACCTCCAATAGGGAAAAAAATGAAGCGAACTCTTAACAACACTGTAATATGAGTGGCCAACCACAAACCCGTGCCCAACTAAGAGCATGTGTAATGCTTCCATTAACTTGTTTGGAGCGTTAAGTTCAGACTGTGCACTGCTTTCCAAGAAACATTGTTAATGAGGGAAAGACAGTGATAGCTAACAACTCGGGGCTTTGCCAAGTCAAGGAAAAAAAAACTTTAAACTTACAACAGTTCACATTGCAACCCAGAGGATCGAAAA
This sequence comes from Picea engelmannii, assembly GCA_009831015.1. Classification (NCBI taxonomy): domain Eukaryota; kingdom Viridiplantae; phylum Streptophyta; class Pinopsida; order Pinales; family Pinaceae; genus Picea; species Picea engelmannii. The sequence continues at coordinate 66,496 of ML803135.1, forward strand.
ATATCAACCACAGAGATGAAAATGGAGTGGAAAATATTAAACACAAAGACAGGTTGTAATACTCATGTGTAAGGCTCAGAGCTTGGAAAATAATCAATTTCCACAGAGAGAACAAACCCAAAACCCAAGCCGACCGAGCATGGTTCACTGCCATTTTATCAATAAACCCATACAAATATTACACACAACAAGGAGAGCATAATCATTCATTTTTTAAAATGCCAACAATATAGAATAATACACAGTTCAATATCCCATAACATCTTAAGAAACACACAGACCACGAGCAATCCTGAACCAAAAGTTGATTCAAAGGGCATATTAACCATCATGGATGGAAGAGTAAGGAACCCATACCTGGAAAATACTACGCGAGGAAGAAGCTAGACTGTATGCCTCCTTCACGAATGAACAATGATGACTCAAGGTGTTCACAACAAATCATATATCTGGCCTGGTATTCGTCAGATAAATCAATGATCCAATAATCTGTCTGTATAGAGTAGCATCAACCAACTCTGACGAAGTATCAACCAGAAGCTTCAAATTCGTTTCCATGGGTGTGCTCATGGATTTAAATTCCAACATGTCAAATGTCTTTAGTATTTCAACTACGTACTTCCCTTGGTTAAGGAAGATCTTCCCTAGGTCTTTCATCTCAAATTTTGCAACAAAATTCTTCTTGCAATCTGTGATGAGCTTTTATTCTCCTGTCAAGAATAAATCATCCACATATAGTAGCAATATAAATGGCTCATCATTCATAAACTTTAAGTATAGGTTAGGATCAAATTTACTCTTAATAAAACCCAAGATTGTCTGGAAACTATCAATTCTGCCATAACAAGCTCTAGGAGCTTGCTTCAACCCGTACAAATATTTCTTCAACCTGCAGACATGACTCTTTCTATCTTCAACTTCAAACCCTTGTGGTTTTTCTATAATACACTTCTTCAATAACACCATTTAAGAAATTTGTTTTCACATCCATCTGGTGCAGCTTCCACTTCATTTTGGCTGCAAGAGCTATGATGGTTCTGATAGAAGTCTATCTAGCTACAAGAGCAAATGTTTCTTCATAGTTAATACCTTCCTTTTGAGAAAATCCATGAGCCACAAAACTTTCCTTATGTTTTTCAATACTTTCGTCTATTACATGTTTTATTTTGTATATCCACTTGGAAGATACCACATCTTTGTTCTTTGGTCTGGGAACTACTTCCCATAAATCATTCTTCATAATGGACTGGTATTCTTTTGTCATGGCATCCATCCATTCTTTCTTCTGAATGACTTCCTCAAAGCAAGTAGGTTCCTTTTCTACGAGATCACACATCAAGGCCATATAGCTGGAGAATGGCTTAGGATTATTGCTTTGTCTCATGGTTCCTTCCGAGGCACCACACTTCTCTGCATCTTGAATAACTTCTTCTGCCCAAGCTGGTTTTATCTTGTGAGAGATTGTCGTATGAGGAGGTTATTGAGATTCTATCATATCATGATCTTCTGGAAACTCATCATGAGGGGTAACTGCAACTTCTTTTACAGGTTCTGCAACTCTGGAAGCTACAGGTTCTTCTTCATATACTTCTTCAAGCTGAAATTTCCTTGATCTTTTGATTTATGCATCTTCATCAAAGTTTACATCTCTATTGATCTCAATATGATGGTGACCTGGTATGTAAATTATGAAGGCCTTAGAGACCTCACCATATCCAAAAAATACTCCCTTCTTTCCTGAAGGATCCAACTTAGTTCTCTTTTCTTTTGGAATGTGTACAAATACTAGACAACCAAATATTTTGAGATGGATTACTTTTGTCTTCTTTTGATGAACATTTATTCGGGAGTTTTGAATCCAAGTGCACTATGGGATAATATATTTTGTACATATACTGATGTTCTTGTTGCTTCAACCCATAAGTGTATTGGAAGATCTTGATCATTAATCATAGTCTTTATTGATTCCATAATCGTCCCATTCTTTCTTTTTGCTACACCATTTTGTTAAGGATTATAGGGAGTGGTGAGCTCCCTCTTAATCCCAGCATCTCCACAAAATCTTCCAAAATCATTTGAAGTGTACTCTCTTCCATTGTCTGACCCGAGTTTCTTTATTTTCCTTTTGCAGAGGTTTTCTACCAAGGCTTTGAATTCCTTGAACTTTCTAAGTACTCCATATTTTGACTTCAAGAATAAACCCACATCTTACGAGAGTAATCATCAATGAAAGAGACATAATATACATACCCGCTTAGAGAGGTTGATGGCATTGGACCATATACATTTGAATGGACAAGTTCCAAAATTCTTTTTGCTTTACTGTTGCTCTTTGGAAAATGATTCTTTGTGTTCTTTCCTTGTGCACATCCCTTGAATACACCTTCATGATCAACCTTTAGTTTTGGTAAACCTGTAACTACCTTGCTTACATATGGTAAGGATTTGTAGTTTATGTGAGCTAGTCTTCTATGTCAAAGTTCATAAGGACTTTCAATAGAGTGAGTGAAAGCTACATCTGAGTGACCCTTTAACTTGTACAAACCACCTTCTTCTGTTCCAATAACAGCTACATCTTCTATAGTTTTCCTCTAGACCACATAAGAACTTCACCATCTATGAATGAAACCTTGAAACCTTTATTATCTAGGGATGAAATAGAAAGTAAGTTATTATTCAAACCTAGTACATAGATGACATCATTCATTCTTATCAGAGTTCTTGAATCAAGTTTGTAGGTGGATTCTCCCATTCCTTTGATCATGTATTGATAATAATATCCCAATGAAAATTTATGGGGGGTGTTCTTCTCTACAAGTCTGGAGAGAGTGTTATTCTGACCTGTCATGTGCTTAGAGGCACCACTGTCTATGAGGCAAGTATCCTCTCCAGGTGTCACAGATCTTGAGAGAGCGGAAAACAAAACATATTCTTCAATCTCTTATTCAACTAACTTGTTGCATGGCTCATTATCTTCAGTTGCATGGGCATGATGTCTTTTGTTATTTCTCTTCTTTTATTCTTCCCTTATGGTAGGACAATTCTTATCAATGTGTCCCATCTTATCACAATGATAACACTAGTAGGATGATAAATCTTTTTGCCTTCTTTGAACTTTATGATATTTCTAGAATCTCTTCGGAGAGTGAGACTCTTTATAAAAGTGAGTATCCTTTTAAAAATGAGACTTTCCCTTTCCACCCTTAGCATGAGAAACTAGGGATTGATATTTATATCTTAATAGGACATCTTCTCGGTTGGCCACGTTTTCTTCTTCTTGAACACATTCTTCCCATAAACTGTCAAATTGGAGTTTCTTTTTTCTTGCACAAAGAGTTTGGATGAAGGGATCACAAGGTCTTGTGAGACCATTAAGAGTTGTCATCACGAGTTCATATTCATCTACGTTGTCTCCAATTTCCTCTAACTGTTCCTTGAATTGAGAAACCCTAGAGAAATAGTCTTGAACTGTGTTGATCACTCAACACACCCTAAAAAGCCGTATCGTTTTTTTTACTTTTTGGGTACCACTTGATCTTTTGCACTGTCTGATTCAATTTCATTTTGAGAAATGTTTTGTCTTTGATTATTTTCATGACTCTCATCACCTATTTAGGTTTGTTTGAACTTATGAAACCCCATGGCTAAAATACCTTAACACCTGAATTAAGAATCGACAACCAAACACTACACCCAACACGCTCAGGTTCGACATTAGAAAGAATTCAAAGGAGAAATAGGAACCACTTAGAAAACCCCAGTCATCGAGCATTGATCTTCATCAACATTGACAGAAGGAAGTTCTAGTTCATGTAAGTTTTTTCGCATAAAGGTTCGAGAGATAGCTGATCCCCTTCAACATCGGTAAAATACGAGGAGGACAGGTGTTAACGAAGGATGAAAATAAATTGTTGATAGCCTATGCCCGACGTAATTTATCAGGATCGAGGAAAACCCAGAAGGATCATAACAAACATTTTGACCACAATAAAGTTATCCCCGATCACCGATCCTCGATGTAGTTTTCAGCATTAGGACTTTTTCAAGGGAGCCGATCTGAGAGCGCTTTGGTAGGTTTATCACTGATCGCCGACAATTGACACTTTTTCGACATCGACAAACTAAGTTTTGTTTTAGAAAGAATAGATTAATGAAAGTCCCGAATCCAATTAATACAAGCTAATTAAGTCACTAGTCTCGAACGCCACGTGTCTTTACCAGGTAAGAAGTTCGTACGGTCTAGTTCTATCCCGAGTCATTCTTGGTTCCCTAGGTCCGAGTCACACCTCTGAGTAAGCTTTTCCGCATCATCATTGTACGGTAAGATCGATTGGTGTCAGAGATTTTGTAGGAGGATATCAAAGAAAATGTTTGTAGCACAACCCCAATCCCCGATCCACCCACTGAAAGAGCGACACGACGGGACGTTTTCAACATTAGATACGAATAGATTTTTGGCATTTAAGGATCTAATTAATACTCGATCCTGCATGAGTTTCTACCTCGTGCAACAATCAAAACAACATGTTTGAAATCGGCGATAGACCACATCACCACCTGCACCTTCGCCGTCAACCCACGATGAATTTAAGTTCTAAATATTCGACGACAGATTTATTGAATTTTCACTCATAACCCAAATGGAATGGCTGATGTGACACGATAAGATATTTATTGTTTAAAATCTCTTGAACCGTTGTGAACAAATTCATTTTGCGCGTAAGCGAATTCCAGAGCATCTAAAGAAGCAAAACGAACAACGCGAAGGTAGTATTGACCCCGTGTTTATCAAAAAACCAAGTTTTAACAAGATTCAGAGGAACAATGCCGCTGAGAAATCCAACCACTAGACGCTCGTCGAGAGCACCAAATATAAAAGAACCATATACATGCGAAGGTTCCTCTCCAGGGACTGCGAGGCAATTAGAGTACGTCCCTAGGATAGAGCCTGTCGTCAAGACAAAAACAAAGAAAATTTTCATCCAGCCTCCGAAATTTGGCGATACAGAGGTGAGTACCAGATCCACGGTGGTGCTCCCATAATGGGGGGATATTTTCAACAAGATTAACAGAGAAGAATACCCAAATTATATCCCACCCAACGACCCAAAAATGACCAGGTTCAAGCCCATGAGCATGGATGAACATGCGACAATAATAGAGTAGTCGGCTCAAGAGGCCCTCATAGGTAGGGAAGAAATCAGAGTAGCAGAGGCAACATAGGTGCAGAGTCGAGGATTGTTTTTGGCACTGGAGGCACATGCAAGGGGATTGATCCTAATGTAACAGGCACATAGAGTAATTGATCAACTGCAGAATGAACTAGACCTCGTAGAGATGACAAGGGTTCCTACTATTAGAATATAGAAGATGGTGTGCTAGTTTTTCCATTGACGATACCTTCGTCACCCAACCATAGGCCGAAGCCTCCCTTCGAGCACCTTAACCTTGACTGAGAATTCCTTCAGAAGAAAAACCTAGGCTAGATAGCCAAACAAAGAGTAGCACATCAATCCCTAAGGATAGTGCATCACAAAAAGCTGATCAGATGTTCCAAACCCTAGCCAAGAGATATTCAAGCCGATACTGAGAACTAGCTGCTGCTGCAGCTGCACCTACAACCCTCCTCCAAACCTGCGCACTAGACTGCAACTGCAGTGAGTACCAACTGGGAAACTGCAATTCTGAGATGTTGTCAAATGAGAACTGACGCCCTGTATTTATAGTAATCCTGCCAGTTTGATGGGGCCGACTTCTCCTTCTGGGTATGTGTCTGTTCAGTATATTATTATTAATTCTGGCCGACTTCTTCTCTTGGAGGCTAATAGCCTAATATAAATTATCTTCTTGAGCCGAAAAGGCTTCTAGGGTTATTAGCCAACTCATTAGGGTTTCTCTTGCTTCCTGGAGTCTTCTATTCTCATCAGGTTCACACGTGGGGGTAAATACCTCCCACAACTACCATAATATTAAAAATCCCTCCTAGCTAGAGAGGTATTTACAGGTAATGGACTTGAGCACAAAACATACCATTTACCCGGTAGCATCAATATAGTCATCTAGACTATTTCATGACTAGATCATGAGCATCACCATCACCATCAGCTGCATCATTTCTCGAAACTATACTTCATATGAGTAGTTAGATATGATGCTGGATAAGTCACTCTCACCATGGAGTGATACAAGAGGAGTAAAAGCTCTAAACTGTTTTCCGTCTGGAAAATCTCTGTTCATCATTCATCTGAATGATCATCATCTCCAATAATCTGCTGATAGTCTTCAAGGAAATTAGAACAAGAATAGAGCACAACTGTGTCTATTCATAGTACTACACAATTGCAATCCAGTGGTTAACTACCACATCAAGTAACACACAAGTACTTGATCAACAACATATAGTTACGAACGGTGAAACATATTCACCACATTAGTCCTCATCTACTACCATATAGTCTTCATAACAAACATCTGAGAGCATCCTGCATAGAAACAATGTTATGATAAAAACTGTATCACCTGGGCCAATCTTTCACTCACGTCTGTGAGATATGAAAGAATGTCTACCATCACAGTAGTCTTCATCTGCATAGAAACAATGTTATGATAAAAACTGAATCATCTGGGCCAATCTTTCACTCACGTCTGTGAGATCTGAAAGAGTGTCCGCCCTCAGTATAGAATATCAACAATAATCATCTGGGCCAATATTTCACTCACATCTGTGAGGTATGAAAGAATGTCTGACCTCAATATATAATATCAATAATGGGCTATTTTCCCCATTCTTCTCAACCAAGGAAGAAGGATTGTTTCTGATTTCTGAACTTGGACCATTTCCCACCCTGGGCCATTCTTCTGACACTAAACAAGGTGTAACCTGGAGAGAATGAGTCTTCCCTCGAGAAATGTTTGGACCATTCCTTACCCTGGGCCATTCCTCCGACACTTAACAAAGTGTAACCTGGAGAGAATGAGTCTGCCCTAAGGAATGACTATCCTGGACTATTCCCTACCCTGGGCCATTCTTCTGACACTAAACAAAGTGTAACCTGGAGAGAATGAGTCTTCCCTCGAGGAATAACTGTCCATGATTTTTGAGCCTGGACTACTCCCCACCTTGGGCCATTCCTCCGACACTAAACAAAGTGTAACCTAGAGAAAATGAGTCTGCCCTCGAGGAATAACTGTCCGAACCATTCCCCGCCCTGGGCCATTCCTTCAACACTAAACAAAGTGTAACATGGAGAGAATGAGTCTTCCCTTGAGGAATGTCAGTCCTGCATCAACCTCCAAAATGGACGATTCTTCGAAACTGCTCACAACTGTGAACTTCGAAAGAATGATTGCCCAGCGAGGCAGACCATTCTACTTGACCACTACACAGAGTGACTGCCAAGAAGAATGACTGTCCTAGACCACTCCCCATAATGGGAAGTCACTGTCTATGATACATCAACAATCAGTCTGCCTCCCATGTTAACTACAATGGGAAG
>ML803135.1:88252-102938 GCA_009831015.1 Picea engelmannii
TAATGCCCTCAACCCTCTCACCATCGATTGATTAGGTTGTGTGTCCCCTGATTGAAGTTATGTGGCCACTAGTCTTCAACCATTAGCAATATTGGTCAAACCACTTAATGAAATGACTTGTCCATGTGTATGGGTCAAACCTTTATCTCTCAAAGTTTTAGGAAACATATTTTTCATTCATAGAAATCGGTAAGTATCATGTATCGAAAACTTTGCAAATTGGAGCTGCGTATGAAAAAAATTATTTATTTTAACAAACAATGATCTTATCCCTTGCATGCCTTAAACATTTGCCCAAAAACATTATGGGAAGCCTTGTTATAAAGAAATCCATGATTATTATCTCATGTGGTATCCCATGCCTCCAACCTTTATGACCATGCCTCACCATTATAGGTCATCGTTTGTATTATTATGGAAGGACTGCAAAGATTTACTGATAATTGTACCTGGAAAATTTAAAGTAGAAATTTACATGATGTTTATCCCTATCAACTATGTTGGCTCACGGAAGTAAAAATATTGGAATGAACATTATTTTGACATCTCAAAATTTGAATCTAAGTTTCCTTTAAAAGTGTATTGAATTGAGGATCAAAGTATATTAGTAATTGATGGATTAAAACCCAAGTCAAGATAAGGGTCTAAGTTAGTAAGGACTTGGCCACACTGATCATTATTCTAGTTCAACAATCAACATGGGATATATCTACTTTTTGTTAATTTTGAAGAAGTTATATGAATTGTTTCTTATTCTTGGACAACAACTGAATCAATTACTTAAAAAAATCATTAGAGATCTATATCATTTACGTGATTGTTGGGGAAATAAAACAAAAAAGGTTTATATTGCATCCTAAATTGTGAAATAATTTTTTAATGCCCAAAAAAGATTTTCTTTTGTTGTTTAGGTTTGGATTGTGAATTCATTTCTTGCCTTCCCAATCATGTTTCACACCAATACATTTGATTGAACCTTAGTTATATTCCAAGGTCCATGTCCGATGTACACTAACATTCAATTCTTCTATATTTTGACTCATTTACAATGTTCTCCTTTTGGAAAACAACAAGCAAATTCATGTTTTCTTCTCATATATTTTCTAGTAATATAGGAGAGTCCTCTATTCGGTGATCACCCACTCTAGACTTAAGTTGTGAAATTTCAAGTCAATTCAATCTATAAGAGGGAATTCAAAGCTAGGTGATCCCTTTCATAACACATATAACAATGCAAACACTCCTTCATTGTTTCTTCTATTAGAGATATAAGGCTTACTATGTAATAAAGTCACTTTATGACTTTAAAATATGTTAACATTCATTTTTTGTGTAAAACAATCTATCCCACGTTCATAAGTGGAAATGATTTGCTTAAAGAACAATGATATATAAGGAGGTAAACTCATTTGTAATAAGTTCACCAATTATTCATTGATAATAACATATGGTGTTATTGTGAGTATCTTTCTTTGAGCTTAGTTATGTGACTCAACCCTATCTAGGGTTTCCTCATTTAGTGATCCAATTCATTTTGTAATATGGTATTAGAGTAGGAAGTCATATCAAGAGTCTCAGGCCTTTGAAACACAAGGTTTCTACTCTTGCGACTTCAATAGTATGAGAGCCACGAAGTGCCACAATTCCAGGGTGTTTAGCAATGAGTTCACTCAGATCCGAGTTTTCTTTTAGTCGTGATTTAATGCATGATCCTTCTTAATTTTCTCAACAGAGGAAGCAAGGGTTTTATTGCAATTCTACAATCGAACTTTGTCAGATTTGCGATATCTACAACTCTAGTTTGCGTAACCTTTCTTTGCATCCACTGGTAATTAGTTTTTAGCAGTGAAAAATATCAGACCTGATCAGTCATGGAGATGTCGTTAGAAAAGTAATCGGGTTTCAATTTCAATACGTGGATGTTGAGATATTTAGACACTTAGGAGTTAGTTAAGATCAATTTGGTCTAATGTTTCATTAGGTTAAAGTGAATTAGTGTATTTCTTTAGTATGCATTAGTATGCATTTGTAAATTCAATGGTCACGATATGTTCCTGATATAGAGTGATCCGACGACTCATTTTCTCCTCGATCTTAACAACTACATTGATACATGGCTTAACACTTGATTGGTCCATGATCTCTATTTAAAGAGCACAAAGGGTTATTTGTTGATGATCGATTGTGAGAAACTCTCTTTTAAATCTCTTTGTAATATTTTATTTTGCATTAATAAATTTCTCCAAGTGGCCACATTGGCTCATGTTGTGGATGTCTCCCCACAGAGGTTTTACCATGTAAAAACATCATTGTTTTGATATTTGATCTAGTTGTGTGAGATGTTACTGAAGGTGTTCTTCCTCTATTGGAATACACGTGTCATTGAACATGGTATCATAACACATTTGAATATCTGCTCCCATTGTAGATCGAGATCTTGAAGTCGTGTTTCAAAATCTCTAGTCTCTACCATTTTTGTAAATTTATGGGCCAAGAGGACTATTCCATTGTGTCTGGAGTGATTATTTAAACTATAAATGTTTTTCGTGTCACTCGAAAAGGTTTCCATTTTCCCAAGATACGACCATTTCAGTCAAATCCAAAGGTATAAAGCTTCAATAAACCTTGTTAAATTTTACAGAGATAATATTTCGATTTTCTATTTTTTATTTCCAAGTTGCTACTATTTTTTTATCTATGTATGTTCTTTTCCCCGTGCTTTGTGCGATCTCGACAAATAAAAAACATAACGGAAAGGGTTTTCCTATATACATATGCTCTCTGTCGTGTGCTTTGTGCGATCTCAGTAAATCATAAATGGAGGGAAAGTTTGCACTTTCTGGGTAAGCTAACCGAGATCTAACCCTTGTTGTTGTCAAGAAATGAATTTTGTGTGTATGTCAATGCATGAATATATATATTTTTATTGAGAATGCACTCTAAGGCCATCTTTCATAACAACAACAACAACAACAACAACAACAAAACCCCCAATCCTCCTTCTTAAGACTATAATGTGTTTTGCACTAGTTCACTTGGTTGAACGTTACTTTACTTAGTAAGAGGTCTTGAGTTTAAGCCTCTTTTTTTGTTACTTTTTTTTTTAAAGTTCACGAGTTCATTGTAAAGTGCATTTCAACTTTAGTGGGCCTAATGGTCAATAGTATGTGTTTCCTCCTTGAAGGTCACAATTTCAAATCCAGAGAGGGGTAGGGTATGTACACCTATGTAGACTTTAGCAGTCAAATCACTGCGTGGAGGGGGTCCCTTGTCCCACAAACAAGAGGGTCTCATATATCTATTTGGTGTCTAAATTGGTTGTGGCCTTAAAAATAGATTATATTATATTATAAAAATTGAATCGATATTAAATAAATTTAATGTTTTATTTTAAGTTATTTTTTATATGCAACTTTCATTTACAAAGTAACTTCATTGTAAAAGTGATTCCCACTTATTCTATAAAAGTGGGCCACTTCATAAGTAACTTATTTAAAAGTGATCTTATAGGCCTAATTAGGAGAAGCATCACCACATGGACCAATTTCTACTTGCCACATGGCTATTTGGTTATCGTTTATGCTTTTTTTTCAAAAGTATATAACTTTCACATCCGAAGTCCGTTTTCTGTGCCATTTTTTTAAACAACCTATTTTTTTTAGAACTTTCCATCTACACCATCAGTTTCAACCTTTAAATCTATATTCTTTGCATATTTAATATGGCTTCTCCCAGTGATATTTTTCTTACCAATACTAATTACTTCTCATGGAAATCACATATGGAGGATATATTAAGAAGTAATGTATTGTACAAGATTACCTTGAGAAAATAACAAAAAACCACTAATGATGAAAATAAAGTAAAATGGGCTAATAAGAATGATGAAGCACGTGGACTAATTGGAATGTCCATCTCTCCTGATTTAAGGTTTCACCTTCGAGGAATTGATGGACCAGATAAATCTTAGGAAAAGCTTGAAGTTGTGTTTGGTAAACACAATATTATTCGATCACACAATATAGAAAACCAATTAATGACTTTAAGTCCCAATGTTTTCCTTGCATTGAATATTATTTATCTAAGTTCAAAACACTTAGACTTTTATGTATAGACTACAAAATATATCTGAAGGAAGACCGATGCATATATATTATTATTTCTAATCTTGGTAGTTCATATTATATGTTTGTACCTACCTTTTATGCCACCTAAGAAGCTCTAGGGAGTGCTTACCAAAATCCCTCTCTTGAGTCTTTTTGTGATGCTTTAATTAAAGATTAAGATAATTTTGTACAACTTGGAGTGATTAGAATTGTAGGTACCTCCAACAAAGCCTTAGTGTCTTAGAAGAAAGATAAATCCAATAACCCCGAGAGAAAACATCCTTGCCACAACATCAAGAAAAACAAGGGTCCCAAACCCTCTCAATTGACTTCTCCTCCTAATGGTGACAAAGTAGAAAAATCTAAAAGTAAGAATATTGATAGACATTGCAACTTTTGTGGGAAATATGGTCATGTGGAGTCTAAATATTTTAAGAAGATGGAAGTTTTAGAAGTAGCGATGAAGAATCACAACATCAATATTGATTCTTCTTCTTCTAACTCTTCTTCTCATGGACATGCACTTTCTGCTTCTAATTTTTCCTTCAATGCAACTTCTACTTCTTCTTCTTATGAGTGTCTTATTGATTCTTGAGAATCTTATCATATGGCTATGGATAAATCCATATTTTCTAATCTAAACGAATGTAACACCAAGAAAATAGTTGTTGGTGATGATAGATCTCTTAGTGTTGTAGGGTCTGGAATAGTTCAAGTAGATAGTAATCATTTCAATGATGTATTATGTGTTCCAAGTCTTTACTGCAACCTTCTATCAATGTATCAAATCGCTCATTTAGGCGAAGTTAAAATCATAGAGTTTTCACCTCACCAAGTTGTAATCAAGGATCTAAAAGATCCTAAGCATGTTCTTGCAACTAAAAATGTTGATGATATTACCAGGTTGTAAACATTTGACAAATTTGGGTCATCATTGTTGAACTTATGCTTATACTGAGAGGGGGCATGAATCAATATAAGATATTTTTTACTTTAAATGAGGATTCATCAACCATTCATTAGTTTTAAAACAATAAATGCATGTAAACTCAAATCACAATACACAGAGTTTAATTTGGAAACCCTTATGGGAGAAAAACACAAAAAAACATATTTTTATAAATGTCTATATATAGGATCCAAACTACTATTACAAAACTTGTAGGCACAAACCTACTAGAGACACCAATCTCTCCAGTTAAACACCAACTCGATAATATATTATGTAGGCACCGACCTACTGAAGACACTAATCTCCTAAGTTGAGAACCAACTCAATAAGACCTGTATAAGCACCAATCTAAGATATTCATACACATAGTACTTCTGACTTCACCTGCATGCTTCATACTTAATGTATTTTCACACCATCATCATACCCTTAAATTTCATGCTCCAACACCTCTCCTTTATTTATACCTCAGACATATTCAAACCCTAGTCAGATTTAGCCTTAATTCCCTAGTGAACCTCATAACATCATTCCCAGAATATAATTCCAAACTACAACATCACAACCTCAAAACAATGTACTTTTCATCATCATAGACCTTAGTCCTTTATAGCACACCATTAAAACTCCAAGAAAACTCCTCTTGCACACCATTAGACCCCAAGAATACTCCCCAACTCCTCTTGCGCACATCAGATCTCTTCTGCGCACATGTACTTTCTCATATTGTTTGGATTCTCTTCAAATGTGCACATCTATCCTATATTTACACTATTTCTGCGTTCACTTATAGGGCCGACTTGTAAAACTACTCGAGTCGACCTGAAAAAATATTTCATATCTCCTCATTCCTATGGAGTTAGAGGGAGTGCCATATATGGTTGGAAAGGTATCAGAATAATATTTTCAACCATATATCATATGCTCCCATTTGAGTTGGGTCTTTAGATTAAAAATCCATTCAAAGATAGGGTATCCAAATTGAGCATAAAAAATCCAAAAACATTATTTCCAATAATTTTCATCTTGCAATATTTATATTGGACATCTGTAATCTCCCCTTGTCTTTGACATCATTCACAACAATATTTCCAACAATATCCCCCTTTGTTATTGAAGGAAACCCTTAGTCGATTATGTAATACTCCCCCTATTTGCAACTCTTCTTGTGTCTACCATTCTTCCTTTGTTTGCAACTTCTCCCCCTCTGACATCGATGGAAAAGGGATGCTTCTCCTGAGCTTGTCCTTCCATTTACTGACGATATGAGAGGGATATCACTCCCATACAACATTTTTATCATTTGACTTCATTGAGAACATATACATTGCTTTGGGTTCTATTTGCATTTTCCACTAATTTTGTTGAACCTGTTTTCCTTATCTCACATCCTTTAGAATGAAATGTGAGGTTGTAACCTTGATCACACATTTGATTGACACTTAGAATATTGTGTTTTAATCCTTCAACATACAAGACATTATGTGTTTTAGTATTTCCATTATCAATACTAACTATACCTTTTCCAACTATCCTTGCAGAAGCATTATCCCCAAAGGTAACACTACCTCATTTTTCTTCCTTTAGGATGATAAATTTGTTTTGATCCCCTGTCATGTGTTTTGAACATCCACTATCAATGTACCATTGGCTTCCTTTGTCTTGAGCATTGTTGATAAAACAATTTGGTCACCTCAATTTTACGCTTTTTGGAATTAAAAAAAAATGATATCAGAAGGAGGAATTTGTGTATGTTCATCAACTCATGGTGTATTCCTTAGTCTCAGCTTCGTCAAACATTTTATGGAATCAAAATCTGAGTTTGTATGCTCGAGATACTCATGATTTTTCTCAATCGTTTGACAAAGATATTGCAATAAGAACTTCGAAGAATTGATGAGAAATTTTTTCCAATTGTTGTGCCCCTCTTCCACTCCCCTCTTCCTCCATGTGCAACACTTAGTCCTTTTTAATCTTACATTTTCCCTTCCTTTCATCCCTTATCTCCATACTCGGTCATTTTTATGACTTCTTCTCTTATCTCTTTGCTTCCCTTCTCTTCTCATACTTAACCATTTTTCCCTCTTTTCATTCCTTACTCTCCTTTCCTTACTTAACTATTTCTACGTTCATATTCCCATTTTCTTTTATTTTATTTTCCATTTTTACTTCCATTAGTTCATTTTCCATTTTCTTTTTCTTTTTCCCTTTTACGTTGTCTTTTTATTTTCCATTTTCCATTTTATTTTTTTATTTCCCTTTATCCTTTTTATCTTATTTTTCTTTTCCATATTCACGCTATTTCTGAATTTCACGTAACTCTTCCCAAACACTTAGTCATATTTTTTATGACTTAACACATGTCGATGATATTTCTTATGACTTACCTCATTTACGTGACCCTCATTATGCACCCATACTTATAAATTTTCACAACTCATTTTACTACCTCTTACCCCTCCTCCCGATCCCAATCCTCACTTCTCAACACTTAGAATTTTTACAACTTTTCTTACTAAGTCCAAAACTCTTTTTACTACCTCTTACCCCTCCATCCGACTAATTACTCATACTTAGTCAATTTATTATAATTCACAGTGATCTGCAGTAATTTTATAATTCTTCCATACATATCCCTGATCCGTTTGACCAATCCATTCTTATACTATAATCTATAGTATTAACACTTAGACATTTTCACAACTATTTTTACGAAGTGTTACTCTCTTAACTACCTCCGATTTCATGTAACCCTGTGATATCCTCTTTTATTTTAATATTATTTCTCCTATCCTAAGTTGTTTCTGGGAACATATCCAAGTGAAAAGTGGCAGGCTGCTGGGTGGTGATTGTACGTGATGTGTCAAACATTCACAGGTCGACTGGGCAATGACTGGGAAATGACTGGGTGACCAAAATATTACCAAGATATGAGTGTTTCTAAGGCACAAAGAGCTACACTAAGACCTCCATAAGCTCATTTGCTTCACATGAATTATATGGAAAGACTTTACATTATAAACACTAAATTATCCACCACCACAATGTTAGAATATAATGGATGTGCTCGTTCAACCATAGACAATATCACTATTGTCACCCAACCATAGGCCAAATCCACCCCCAAACACCTTAACCTTGACAGAGAATCATTCCGGAAGAAAACCCTAGGCTAGATAGCCAAACAAGATAGCACACCTCTCTCCAAGGATAACGCACCAAATAGGAGTAACAAGAGCTGATTAGAGACTCCAAACCATAACCAAGAGAGAGTCCAGGCCAAAACCGAAATCTTCTAGCTACAACAGCTGCAAGGAAAAATCTCCTCCAAAATTGTGCACAAATTGACCAACTGCAGTGTGCACAAGTGCTACTTCTGCAGTTCTGAGAATGCCTGCCAGAATGAAGACTGGTCTCCTATATTTATACTAAAACTGGCAAACTGCTTGGGCCGAATTCTCATTCTGGGTGCCTATTTACTTAGTATATAATATTTCCTTTAGTTGACTTCTTCTCTTGGAGGATAATAACCTAATACAAATTATCCTCTTGAGCTGACTTATCTTCTAGGGTTATTATCCAACTAATTTAGGGTTTCTTCTTGCGTCCCGAAATAATCTATTCTCGTCAGGTTTACACGTGGAGGTAAATACCTCCCGCAACTACCATAATATCAACACTCCCTTTGTAACACCCTGTTTCCCCCAAATTTGTAATTAATCCTAATATAGGAATTACCATGCTAAAGCATGATGAAAATGTGAATGTATGATGTGAATGGACCTTATGAAGAAGGTCGATGAATGTAAATAACATTATGAATTTATATTGCAGGACTGTTGAGAGGGGATGTGCAGAAAAAAGGGACCACGATGGCGGTGGAAGGCACCTGGAAAGGTGGCGTTAACTTCCACCGAGAATTAATATCGTATTTGGACTCCACTGGCCCGAAGAACCAAAACCGGCTCCCTGGCTCCAAATTAAATGTCTCGCAGGCTGGTAGGTGGGTGGTTTAATGAGGGATGGGAGGTGAACCTCCCATCCGTAGAGCCGTCAGACCTGATCAACACAAGGGTAATCGTGCCACACGCAACCTCGCAAGAGGATAAGGCATGGGGAAGAAGCAATTGGGGGGGGAAGACGCGAGGGGAACTCTGGAATTACACAGAGTGAGTGATAGCAGAGAGGAAGGATTGCAACCTTTTCTCCTGGTCACTGGCAGACAGAGAGACGTAGTCTCACAACATCGTGGTCTCATCTCGAGGGTGGCTAGTGGTAAATCCGCTAGGAGTCGCTACGCCTACGGTTGGGTGGAAACGAGCACCCCTCTCAGCAGTTACTTAACCTTGGTGTTATTTATGATAAGTGTTCTGCCTCTGGCACCTTGAAATATGTGTATTTTGATAACTATGCTCATAAGTTGCGGAATTGTGAATGTTTTCATTATAAGAATGAGTGTCTGATGTTTGATCAGTACTAGTAGTTGTATATGCTTATAACAGAAAAACCACGCATTGCTTATGTTGATAAATGAATTTAATTATGCTTAAGTTGAACCAAGTCAAACTTCTAGCCCGTTCTCGGGAAGTTGTTTCCCCTTATCTGTCTCCAGGGATGCCCCAGAATAGATCTCCTCACAAAGATTCCCTCCTTGGGAAGGTTTACCAAGAACCTGGAAAAAGGACTTGAATGGGCAAGTCTTAATAACCCTGTACGAGGAGGAATGAACCTCTTAAAATTCTGAGGTAGAAGCATAGGGATAAGCAATGAATCGACGGATGAGATCCCATCAGAAGACCCAGGGCCATTCACAACCGTTAGATTGACGAAAGAAACAAGGGCGTTACATACCTTGCCCCTTTTTCCTCTATCTTTGTGAATAGCGAGGAAATCGGGATCGTAGACCCCCAAGGTCCATGAGAACATTTGGACCGTTGATCTTTCCACATCCACGAAGTAGTGGAAGAATGTGCGAGGTGGGACAGATCTAAGCCATTAGATCTTAGCTAGAAAAACCCGACAGCCATTGGATCCGTTAAGAGATGCATGAGGGTTAAACCTTCGTGAACAGTAGGGGTAAAATCCCGACGAGAGGGTTGACACATCGGGATATCGGTACTCGGGATATCAGAATTCTCGAGGTCGAGAAAGTCGGGGCATTTCAAGTCCCGAAATAGTGAAATGGTCTGGACCGTCCGTTTGTGTAGACACGTGGCGAAAATCGAGAGCTCGTCGGTATATCGACTACCGGGTTTTTTAGTTGATAGAGAATTTCTGTCATCGGGGTATCAAAAACTCTGAAATCACGAGATTGGATCAGGGCCGTCTATCAGCCGGAACATGTGGCAGAGATCTAGACCATCGGGGAAGTCCCAATAGAAAAGTCAATAGGTGCATTGGGGTTCGGCATTTCGCGAGTCCTGAGGACAAGACTTCTGGAGCATCAGAAGTCGCGAAATCGTGAGAGACGATTAGGACCATCCATCTTAAGGAGGACGCGTGGAGGAGATCGAAGCATTCGGGAGATTTCCCGAAAAGAAAGTCGTCCATCGACATTTCGGGAGTGGGGAAATCGAGAATCCCATGGACAAGAAGTCCTTGCAATTCGGAATCGCGAAGTCCAAAATTCCGACAAGGAAGGGAAATCTCCATCGTGGGGGCCAGCTATTAGCATAGCGGATAATCGGGATTTGAGAGATCGACAGTCTCGAGAACAAATGCATTTCGGCATTGAAAATTCTGAAACCCCGATAAGCAGTGTGGATGCGGTCATATGGGGGAAGGTCACGTGGACCAAAGGTCTAGCCCGAAGGGCTAGCTGAAGTCAGAGCGCATCGGATTTTGGAAGCCCAAAACCCCGAAAGGAGATAAGGCTGCGGTCTTGTGAAATAGTGGTCATATGGGCCAGGAGTTTAGCCAGGAGGGCTAGCTCGTAAAGGGGCGCATCGACAAATCGGAGATCGGGAGTTCGAGAGGACATGAACTCTTGTCAGCGGGAATCATGAAACCCCGAAACTGGAAATTATCATCGGGGAAATGTCACAGGCACCTGAAGAAGAGGCTGTGACAGGGAAATAAGGACCTATGGATTGGGTTTGGTAGTTCACTGCTGCGATCTTAGGGGATTCTCATTGTTGAGAAACCAACGAAAAAGTTTGATTTTAGGTAGTGGGTATGTGACAAAGTGGTATCAGAGCATGGTTACAACACTTGGCCTGCTTAGGCTCAGGCACGAGCCATGTTAGAAGATATTGTTATCTGCGTTTCTCTTTAAGGAGAAAGACTGCAGAATGAAACTATAATTTGGAAATTTCTATAACCCCTCTGTTAAAATGGTAAATACTCTCATAGGAGTAGGGGTGCACTGATCATTATTACTGATAAGATCTAAGTGCAAATAACAGAGGTGGAATAAATTGTGCTATGAAGCTGCACAAGCTGGACAAGGGACATGAACTGAGTTGTTCTGTTTTAGTGTAACGACGACTACCTACTAAAACAGGTAGAGTCTCTTGCGATTAAGATGGATGGTTAGGTAAGGATTAATACCCAAAGGAAGAACCCCTTCATGATTTGGTAAATCTGGTAAGGACTGGTAGGATCCTTAGAAAGTCATGACCACTGTATTATTAAGAGACTAAACCCTGAGCATATAATTCCTCATGATTGAGAGGACTAGTGAAAGTAAGTAGTGTCAGATTTACCTAACCTATAATGGTTAGAATCGATAGTAAGGATAACCTGTTTGAGAAGTCCTTTGGGACTGTTGCTAATTCCCAAGAGTGACCCTTGTTGGTCGTTTCCATAAAGAGAGGGTAACACTTGTATGAGTTAGGACTATGAGATTAGCCCTGTAAGTAACTTAAAAAATATCAGAAGATATAATAGGAGAAATCCTTCAGAAAAGAATTTTGAAGATTGGATGGGATCTAGAGTCAAGATCCATTCAGAAAGAACCGAAACGTTTCAGGTTGTTCGATCTCGGGAAGTAGCACACTGGTTAGTTGCGAGGAGATACCGGAATTTCACAATTCCGGAGATCGAAGGATTCGAGGTTCTCCATAATAGACATCCCGAAGTCGTGAAATGCGAAATCGTGACATAATCACAACCATCGGTTGGGGAGCCATTGGTGACCATTAGACCTAATTAATCAACGAGGAAGATAAGGCTGATAACCTCTCATCACTCATAAGATCAGGAGGAATAATATCCGTTAGATTGGAATCAACGAGAGTCGTTGATCTAGAGCTTCGAGGTTTCGTCTATGGGAAAATGGAAGCGTAGACTTCCCAAAGTCGCACCAGGTAAATCACCGATTTGATCAGGTCCATTGATTGCCAGAGAGATTTGGACCATGGGATCCAGATTGTCGGGCCCGCATAGATTAGAAGTTTGGGAAACAGTGGAGCGTTGTCCACGGATTCGCCGAAATACGGGATCTTGACGCGTGTCTGAGAATTGACCCCAGGTTCCGAGCGAAGGGTCATGTGGATGAAAGAGCCGAGAAAACCTTAACCTCGGTCTTTCGGGTTTTCGGATTTCGGGAATCAAGGAAACAAAAATTCCTTGCAATGGGAATTCTGAAAAATCGTGAAATGTGAAGCACCTTTTATTCGGATCGTGGTCGCCACTGATGGTCGCGTGAGGAGAGGGTGTAAGCCAGTATAATGAGTAGTGCATGAGTTCAATGCACCGAGGAGATTCCTATTAAGAAGCCTGATAATCATACCAGTAAGGTATGAATGGTATATAAAATGTGCAAGTAATGCACATGTATGATGTAAGAGTATAAATATACTAAAGGACCAGCATGATGGCCCTGATGAGTGAAATGTGAGGCAAGACTTACACTTGCCAAAATTGAATGAATACCATGGATGCATGGTTGACTCCGTTCTGAAGAGTTGTGAAGGATCTGTCTTGAAGTATAGCTTAAAGGGAATGTACTCCATATCCCCAGGAAAAATCCAATACAATTAAATGAAAGAGTAAACGAGCAAGGATGCTCTGTTGTCATGATAAGAGGAAAATGTTTATGCCTTTGCAGATCACAATGAGAAGGATTGTGAACAATCCTGAGATGACTGTTTTTAAAAATGGAAATGTACGTAGGCTATGAAATATACCTATGATAGCTACATAAAGGCTTAGGATTATGAAAGCGGTTAAGTACATCATAGATGTAGTTAACAAAGATGCATGTTATATTCCTTAAGGGAATAGTTGGTAGACCACTAAAAAAAAAGCTAACTCAAGGTTGAGGCCATCACAGGGGGTGATGGATCTGCAACAAGGAAGTTTCATGTTGAAGGAGTTCCTGGTGGAGGAACTGTATAAGGTCTCTGTCATAAGAACAGAGTCACAACCTTGATAATTTTTGAAGGTTGGACAATGAGCTACCAAGCCTGTCCATGTATAAGAATCCTGGATTACATTTTGAAAAAAAATAAAAAATCATGTAAGTAATAGAAGACTAATAACCGAATATTGACCATTCTGATAACCTAATGGAAGTGTGTAGGATGCAAACGTTCCTAACCCATTATGAACAAAGAGTTGCTACTAAAGCATGTTGAAGTATCCTACGAGTTAGGATGGGCCTAAACCAGGCCTGCTCAGAAAAGAGCTGTTGTGGAAACCAGTTTGGTTGGTAAGAGGCCAGTAAACCCCTAAGTATGATTAACTGAATAAATGAGTATGTTTAATTGATATAGCTTGGTTGAAGCTGTGATTAAGGAAAGGCAGTGAGGCCTTAGAGATAACTTGATTGGGCTGAAAATCCCCAGGCGATGTAGAAAGAATTGGAAGAAGGGGAGAGCCCTCAATTCTTTCTTTGATTGTGCATCACACTTTTAGGGGATGAGAAAGCCAGTACATTGATGAATGAAAATGCTTTGACACCATAATAATGATGGTTGTAATGCTGTGAAAATGATTGAGAACTGTTTTGTTACACTCATGAAAAACATTAAGGATAATGTGATGAAGTGCATACTGATATGCTAGACATGCCTGAAAATGTTTTTATTAATTAAACGCTATGATATTTGCATTTCAATTTCATGACGATTAATATGACTATGGTGTATGTCATGTGTAGAAAGGAATAATATTTGAACTGTTGAGAAAGACAGTTGCCAATAATGAACAACCTCAAGCAGAGGGTGACCATGGAAAGGCTGCAGTCGAAAGGTTGTTGAAGGGACTGTGGAAATCCCGCTAAAGTACTACTGATAAGGTAGAGGACAGAGAAAGGGTGCAAGTAGACAAGAACATGTATAAAGGTATTCGTGCCTGTGTGGCACAGGGTATGAAGGGATTTGATAAGAACCCCTTACGAAATATTTATTATTGCATGCTATACTTGAAAATTGAGAGGGCAATTGTATGCCTTGGATACCCGAGTAGGGTATGATTCGGGGAGGATGACCTGAATAATGGAGGCACGAACCTATGGTACTAAAAGACCGATTGCAACCTTTAGAAGAATTCATGAACTGATATGTCATGAACACATGGACCAATCAAGGAACGATTGGAAACAAAAGTGCTCATGGATAGCACATTGCTTGGAATTACTTCCAGGAAATGCATATTTGCATAAAAGACAAACAATGGATTTCTC
>ML803135.1:104200-155091 GCA_009831015.1 Picea engelmannii
GTATTGTGCTAAGAATATGAAATTTTCTTTTTCTTTGAAATTTGAACATCAGTAAGATGTTTTTGCACAAAATTGTGAATTAATGTGCTTGTTGTCCAAGAATTATTGAAGGAAGATGACGAAGATCAAGACTTCTGAAGTGGACGAATAAGAAAGGCATGACATGTTTTTTGAGAAAGAACATCGAGGACGGTGTTCCTATAAGGGGGAGGGAATTGTAACACCCTGTTTCCCCCAAATTTGTAATTAATCCTAATATAGGAATTACCATGCTAAAGCATGATGAAAATGTGAATGTATGATGTGAATGGACCTTATGATGAAGGTCGATGAATGTAAATAACATTATGAATTTATATTGTAGGACTGCTGAGAGGGGATGTGCAGAAAAAGGGACCACGATGGCGGTGGAAGGCACCTGGAAAGGTGGCGTTAACTTCCACTGAGAATTAATACCGTATTTGGACTCCACTGGCCCAGAGAACCAAAAGTGACTCGCTGGCCCCGAATTAAATGTCTCACAGGCTGGTAGGTGGGTGGTTTAATGAGGGATGGGAGGTGAACCTCCCATCCATAGAGCCGTCAGACCTGATCAGTGCGAGGGTAATCGCGCCACATGCAACCTCGCAAGAGGATAAGGCGTGGGGAAGAAGCGATTGGGGGGGGCAGACATGAGGGGAACTCTGGCATTACGTAGAGTGAGTGATAGCAGAGAGGAAGGATTGCAACCTTCGCTCCTGGTCACTGGAAGACAAAGAGACGCAGTCTCACAGCATCGTGGTCTCAGCTCGGGGGTGGATAGTGGTAAATCCGCTGGGAGTCGCTACACCTACAGTTGGGTGGAAACGAGCACCCCTCTCAGTAGTTACTTAACCCTGGTGTTATTTCTGATAAGTGTTCTGCCTCTGGCACCTTGAAATATGTGTATTTTGATAACTATGCTCATAAGTTGTGGAGCTATGAATGTTTTCATTATAAGAATGATTGTCTAATGTTTGATCAGTACTAGTAGTTGTATATGCTTATAACAGAAAAACCACACATGGCTTATGTTGATAAATGAATTTAATTATGCTTAAGTTGAACCAAGTCAGACTTCCATCTCGTTCTCGGGAAGTTGTTTCCCCTTATCTGTCTCTAGGGATGCCCCAGAATAGATCTCTTCACAGAGATTCCCTCCTTGGGAAGGTTTACCAAGAACCTGGAAAAAGGACTTGAATGGGCAAGTCTTAATAACCTTGTACGAGGAGGAATGACCCTCTTAAAATTATGAGGTAGAAGCATAGGGATAAGCAACGAATCGATGGATGAGATACCGTCGGAAGACCCAGGGCCATTCACAACCGTTAGATTGACGAAAGAAACAAGGGCGTTACATACATTGCCCCTTTTCCCTCTATCTTTGTGAATAGTGAGGAAATCGGGATCGTAGACCCCCAAGGTCTATGAGAACATTTGGACCGTTGATCTTTCCACATCCATGAAGTAGTGGAAGAATGCACGAGGTGGGAAAGATCTGAGCCGTTAGATCTTAACTAGAAAAACCCGATAGCCGTTGGATCCGTTAAGAGATGCATGAGGGTTAAACCTTCGTGAATAGTAGGGGTATAATCCCGACGAGAGGGTTGACACATCGGGATATCGGTACTCGGAATATCGAAATTCTCAAGGTCAAGAAAGTCGGGGCATTTCAAGTCCTGAAACAGTGAAATGATCTAGACCGTCCGTTTGTGTAGACACGTGGTGAAAATCGAGAGCCCTTCGGTATATCGGATACTGGGGTTTTTAGTTGACAGAGAATTTCTGTCATCGGGGTATCAAAAACTCCGAAATCACAAGATTGGATCAGGGTCGTCTATCAGCCGAAACACGTGGCGAAGATCCAGACCATCAGGGAAGTCCCGATAGAAAAGTCAATAGGTGCATCGGGGTTCAGCATTTCGCGAGTCCTGAGGAAAAGACTTTCGGAGCATCAGAAGTCGCGAAATCGCGAGAGATGATCAGGACCGTCCATCTTGAGGAGGACGTGTGGAGGAGATCGGAGAATTCGGGAGATTTCCCGAAAAGAAAGTCGTCCATCGGCATTTCGGGAGTCAGGAAATCGGGAATCCCGTGGACAAGAAGTCCTTGCAATTCGGAATCGCAAAGTCCGAAATTTCGACAAGGAAGGGAAAGCTCCATCGTGGGGGCCAACTGTCAGCATAGCGGAGAATCAGGATTTGAGAGATCGACAGTCCCGAGAACAAATGCATTTCGACATTGAAAAGTCCGAAACCCTGATAAGCAGTGTGGCTGCGGTCATATGGGGGAAGGTCACGTGGACCAAAGGTCTAGCCCGAAGGGTTAGCTAAAGTCAGAGTGCATCGACTTTTGGAAGCCCAAAACCCCGAAAGGAGATAAGGCTGCGGTCTTGTGAAATAGTGGTCATATGGGCCAGGAGTTTAGCCAGGAGGGCAACGCGTAAAGGGGTGCATCGACAAATCGAAGATCGGGTGTTCGAGAGGACAAAAACTCTTGTCAGCGGGAATCACGAAACCCCGAAACCCAAAATTATCATCGGGGAAATGTCACAGGTGCGTGAAGAAGAGGCCGTGACAGGGAAATAAGGACCTATGGATCGGGTTTGGCAGTTCGCTGCTGCGAGCTTCGGGGATTCTCATTGTTGAGAAATCAATGAAAAAGTTTGATTTTAGGTAGTGGGTATGTGACACCCTCCTATTTAGACAGGTATTTGAAAGTAATGGTCTTGAGCGCAAACATACCATTTACCCGGTAGCATCAAAATAGTCGTATAGACTATCTCATGACTAGATCATGAGCACCATCATCACTATCGGTGTCATCAACTGCATCATCTCTTGAAAACATACTCCATATGAATAATAAGACATGATGTTGGATAAGTCACTCACTCCACAGAGTGACACAAGAGCCATTCTTCTAATCTAGACATATGTCCTAGAAGAATAAATGTTCTGAACCATTTTTTGTCTGGGAAATCTCTATCCATTGATCATCCATCTAGATAATAATCATTTCCAACACTACTGATAGTCTTCAAGGAGATCGAAACAATTTCATTCAATATAAAACAACTGTGTCTATCCATAGTAGCACACAACTACAATCCAGTGGTACACTGCCACACCAAGTAGCACACATATTCTTGATCAGTGACATATAGTCACAATCAGCGGAACATATCATCAACCTCCATAGAAAACATTGTTATGATATATAAACTGAATCATCTAGGCCATTCTTCCACTCACATCTATGAGATCTGGACGAGCATATGCCCTAAGAAAGTAAAACATCAACAATGAGTTATTTGGACTATTCTTCTCAAGCAAGGAAGAATAACTGTCCCGATTTCTGAGCCTGGACCATTCACCTATCTGGGCCATTCCTTTGGCACTAAACAAAGTGCAACCTAGAGAGAATGAATCTTCCCTAGGGAATGCCTGTCCCTGATTGCTAAACCTGGACCATTCACATATATGGGCCATTCCTTTGACACTAAACAAAGTGAAACCTGGAGAGAATGAATCTTCCATAGGGAATGATTGTCCGAACCATTTCCTAAGGAAATGACTATCCTTCACCAACCTCCAAAAAAGACCATTCTTCAAAACTACTCACAATTGTGAGCTTCGAAAGAATGACTATTCGGTGAGGCAGACCAGTCTTCTTGACCACTACTGAGAGTGATCGTCAAGAAGAGAGACTATCCTAGACCATTCCCTATGTTAACCATAAGGGGAATCACTGTCTATGGTACATCATCAATCCATCAAACCATTTTCATTACGAAAATGACCGTTTGATCTCGACCATTTTCTGAACTGGAAAATGCCTGTCTGTCAGAAATATCAAACCACTTTCCGAACTGGAAAGGAACTACTCAACCTGGACAATTTTTTGAATTGAAAAATGATTGTCCATAAATAACACATTAGTGCTCCCTCCCAACCTGGGAGTCATCTCTTCCTTTTTCAATAAGGAAGTTGTCTCCACGAGCTCCGGCTTGAGTACACAAACTCTTTCATCTTGAACATAGGGTTTACAAAAATGTCTGCTTATCTACTCATATGTGAATATATATATTGGAGAACCACTTATCCTTTCTGGACTTCATCACAAACAATGTAATTCTTGATCTCAATGTACTTCGGTCTTTCTGGAACAATGGTTTTCTAAAGGCTTCATATAGCTCTGATCATCATAGTTGAATTCAACTCTTTTGTTTCCTGCTAGCTCATAACATCATGGCAAGGGTCAAACTTGGAACATATCCAAGTGGTACTTCTTCAGTCATTATGAGAGATTTGTCATGGATTGGCAATCCATCATCCTTGAGTTCGGAGTAACCATTATGATACAATATATTTTTTATAGAAATTTTTTCACCATGCTTCTGTTGTGAATTGGAGGCTCCGCACCAAGTTGTTTGAATCCATAAAAAACCTTCTTCCATCTGCATACAAGAGTCACTTCTTGGTATACCTCAAAGCCTTGAGGTTTTTTACATATGTTCTTTGTTCAATTATTTTGGAGAACAATCTTTGCATTCATTTGATGTAAACTACAACCCATGGATATTGCGGACGATATAATGTCTCATGTAGAGGTATGTCTGGTTTACTAGAACAAACAATCATCATAGTCTTCTCCCTCCACATGGGAGAAACCTCTAGTTCTGGATCTCACAATGCTTACATTCATAAGTCTTCCATACACTGTTCTTCATCACATCTTTCATTTCCTCTGCTTGATTGCTTTTAGTGAGTTCAGGTCAGGCTGGTAGTCTTGTGATTCTCGATACAATGACTAGTTGTTCTATATTTTCTTTCTCTTTTGGAATATTCATGTTCTTCCTTATGTTTTTCTTTATCTCTTAGGTCCATGGAGTTTTCTATAGATTCCATTCCTCAAAGATTCCAACTTCTTCCTTTCATCATAGGATCATGGATGTGGATGGACAACCAAGGACACTTTAAGGCTTCTTTTCGAAGAAGACTTCTTCTAAGGTCACACTGAACATGTGCTGCTTTTTCATGGTTGCTTCCATGGATAGATACTTCATCATCTTCAATGGATCATATAATTTAGGATTAGCCCCCTCCTAATCCTTGCTTCATGCATGAATGCATGCTTTTATTTTGGAAATATATAATGGGCTTTCTCCATCTAGGAGAGTCCAACTTCCATCTGCATCCTTATTGCCTTCTACAAAGTGTCACAAATATTCTTCCAATTTCCTCTTGATTGCTAACTTCTTTCTGTCTTTACTTCTTCTAGGTTTCTTCAAGATTGATTCTGATTTTGACTTATCTTGCAGTTGTTACTTATGTAATATCTTCCACATAAATTGTTATCAGGGGTTTTTGATGCACTTCATCCTTTCATGTGTATTGTCTGACTTGTAGTCATAGTGATAGAAATCCTTATCTTGTTTTTCTTCCATAGGTATAGTTTCTCTTGTAACATATTATCTTCTAGGAAATAGATATGCAAGATATGTAAAAAAAACATGGTATGTACAAGAACTATGAGGAGTATTGTTACCTTGTCTTAGAAGAAGAAGTTTGTTTCATCCTGCTTAGTCTTCTTTGAAGGTTCCTTTTCTTCGGCAACCAATGCTTCATGTGTCTCCTTCCTTTTATTTAGCTTGGGAAAATGATTCTTGTAGTGACCATATTTTCAAAAGTTGAAGCATTGTATTTCTGACATATCTTTCTCTTGATTTGGCTTCTTCCTGGAACCAAACTTCCTTTTATTCCTGAAATTCTTGAACCTTGCTGTGAAAGATTGATCATCGCATTTATTTTGGGGTTTCTCTTTTGCATTGATCCTTGATTCTTCTTGTGCACAACAAGTCCAAAGTTCTTCAAATGTAGGATAATCCTTCCTTGTGTTCATGCTTGTGGAAAATGCATCCCATGTCTTGGGAAGACCATTGAATACTATGTTTACCAATTCATTCTCTGAAATGATCTCTTCAATAGCTTGTAGTTGATCTCTTAACTGAGATATTCTCAAAAAGTATGATGTTATGATGTCATCATCATTCATCTTCATGTCAAAGAGCTCATTACTTGTCCAATGTTTCTGTTTGAGAAGAGGTTTGTTAGGGCATCGTACATCTTCTTAGACGAATCAATATGGGAGATGTAGGGTATCAGGTGGTATTTTATAGAATCCACTATGATACCCATGGCATTGATGTCATTGTCTTTGAACTTCTCCATAACTGCAACGTTTTGCGGTTCCTTTTCTTTTCCTTCTTCAAACTGTGGTTCCACAATCTTTCCTTTCATGATGTCCAACACTTTATTCTTGGAAAGGATGAGATAAATCCTTGTCTTCCATGCTCTAAAGTTAGAATCCCCATCTAACTTGTTTTCTGACTTCATAGAGTAAGTCATGGTTTCCTTGACTTGGTCAACCCTAGATTTTACCAAAAAATCAACCTTGATGTCTTAGCTTGCTGAGAGTACTAGGAGATGCGCTAGGCTAGGGTGCACTAGTCTATTTGGAAATCAGGTCAATCCCTTCACTTAAGGTGCCTCAACGAGAGGATTAGGGTTTCTGCAACTGCACTTGCTAGTAACCCTAGCAATAGTGTTTTGGTAACTTCTCCTGCTAGAAACCCTAGCGACAGTTTTTCAACGAGCTTAGTATCCTTATGGCTATGCTCCCTTCTAATGGTTAGACTGAATGAAGGAGGTGTGGGCCCATAACCTATTAGAATATAATGGATGTGCTCATTTAACCATAGAGAATATCACTATTGTGACCCAACCATAGGCCGAAGCCACCCCCGAGCACCTTAACCTTGACAGAGAATCATTCCGGAAGAAAACCCTAGCTAGATAGCCAAACAAGATAACACACCTCTCTCCAAGGATAGCGCACCAAATAGGAGTAACAAGAGTTGATCAGAGAGTTCAAACCATAACCAAGAGAGAGTCCAAGCCAAAACTAAAATCTGCTAGCTACAACAACTGCAACGACAACTCTCCTCCAAACATGCACACAAACTGGCCAATTGCAGTGCACACAAGTGTTGCTTCTGCAGTTCTGAGAATGCCTGCCAGAATGAAGATTGGCCTCCTGTATTTATACTAAAAATGGCAAACTGCAGGGATGAATTCTCATTTTGGGTGTCTATTTACTTAGTATATAATATTTCCTTTAGCTGACTTCTTCTCTTGGAGGCTAATAACCTAATACTAATTATCCTCTTGAGTCGACTTGTCTTCTAGGGTTATTAGACAACTAATTTAGGGTTTCTTCTTGCTTCCCAGAATATTCTAGTCTTGTCAAGTTTACACATGGAGGTAAATACCTCCCGCATATACCATAATATCAACACACAATGCATGTGGGACTAAAGAGGGACAAATTAAATCAGAGGCTAAGAATGATCCACAAACCATATCGATGACTGGTGAGCAATGATATTCTAGAGATTATAAATCATGATATAGATGTTCGTTTCGGGAAATCCATACCTTGTTGGAAAGGTAATTCGACAAGGAAGACAATGGGATATGTTTCATGGCTAAATTTGGCCACATTTTTTTCGAAAAATAAAATACCACTCAACTCATTTTTCATGACTTGTTGCGAAATCTGTTTGGAACTTCAACTTCCTGAGGTGAGATCCAAGACTCCAAATTTCGCTCAAGAGGACTTGTTGGAAAGATGAGATGATGAATATTACTTCTAGAATAGTTTCTATGGTTAATAAGTCACTTATCATGTTCAAAAAATTAAAACATAGTCCACTTTTTTCGGGCACTCAACTTCAATATTTGGAAATAAAATTTAATAAAGAATTAAGTGGGTCCCATTTGGAGGCATGAATTTCAATGAACTAAATTCATTCATGAGCATTTAATAAAGCATTAATTCCAGAAATAAGAAGCATGTGGAAACTTTTATAAGAACAAGAACCCTAATACTTCAAGAAGCATTGGGAGTAGTTTTAAAAGAAGGGAGCATCATCAAAGAAAGGTCAGAAGTTCATATCATCAAGATAACATTGTTCAGCGTTTAGTATGCAACCACTTTCAATCTGCAAATATAGATCTCCATTTTCTTTCTTCATCTTCTTCTACATAATTTCTCTCAAAGATTTATGTTTGTATATAAGAGATCAAGCATAAGGTTGAGTTTTTGAGTGTTATTTCTTTTATTTTTTCCAAGTCTATTCCTAGAAAGATCAATAGGGGTAATTTATAGCCATATATGTGGCTAGTAATGTAAACTAGGATTATTTAAATGATTCATGTAGGTTTAGTCCTTGTATTTGACAAGCTTTACTTATGAGCATTAGTCAATTGGTTTATTGAAATGTTGTGTAATATATTTATGTATTAAAATCCACAAAGAACTACTTTGGGGTATAAATTTAATGAAATCTCAGATTTTGGGATTTCTTAGCATGATATTTTTGGAGTATGACCATCAAATTATTTTCATTTTTTAATGCAAAACTCATTTAAAGTTCTTTGAAGTGATCAACATCATTTCAATTTTTTTTCTTGTAAGAAACTATGGATGCATCTTCTGCTTGCATATGTTTCAAAGGGATGTCATAATGAAGTTGAGAACATATTTATTTTGATATTGAAGCCTTTCATTATATTTTTATTGTTAAAGAGCTACTTGGCCCATTTCCAAGAAAACATTGCATTCAAGGAGAAATCTGGTTATTAATAACCATTTTATTTACAAACTAATGCAATAAAGACTTGGGGTTTGTTGTTTAGCATTATCCCATTTGACAACCCAATCCAAGAACATCAATCTATATATTTAATACCATACTATAGGAGTACCACCTATGCAGGGGGATTTTATCCTCATGAGGTTGTTGTTTGGACCTTGACCAATCTGAACATTAACACACATACATTGCAAGTCCACATTCTTTCTTCTTTGGTTCTTCTTGCTTCCATTTCAACACCTTTTTATATTCTTATCTATGCTTGGTAAGAACATCTTCTTCCCTGTTTTTTTTAGGAGACTTTATTATGTTGATTCTGTAGTCACGTGCTATGTGCCCATAGTTATTACATTTATAACATTCAATATTGTAATCAAGTAGAGGAGCAAATGAATTATAGTTTCTATCAACAAACCCATGAGAACTTATGGTTTTGTTGTTCATATGATCATTCTTTGAGGTCTTATAAGAACCTCTATTTATGTCCCTCACATGATTACTTATTGCATAAGATCTACAATTTAGTTCTTTATGACCAAAATTATTGCAAGAAAAACAATAGCCAAGAAAGAGATTTTGGTACTAGGTTGTGAAAGGCCTTCTTGGTGGAACAAATATTATGAAATCATTTTTGTTGTTCTTGTGAGAAGAATTAGGTTTCTACTGGTCATTGTTTCCTTTCCTTCTATTGTTTTCAATGTTGATGGGGCCTTTGAGAATAATAGCATAGCTTTTAGGTTTTTCTTCATTTTTCTTTTTTGATGGCTTTGCGACCTTAGTGATTGCATCACCCTCAAGGGTCTTTTGTTTTTATTCGTAACCAAGACTTGTATTGATGAATGGTAACCTTTGGTGACTGAGAATATTATCTAATATTTCAATACTTTTTCCAAAATTCAAGATTCTACTCAATTGATCAATTGTTTTCTCTAGTTCCTTTCATAAGGAAACGATTTCGGCCTCTAGCTTCTTGAAATTTTCTTCCTTTTATTGCAGTTTACTTCTCATCACTTCTTTTATCATTTTTGTCTCTTCTAGTTGAATCTTCAGGATGATAATTGTTTTTGTTGTTTCATCAATATCATGATCCTTCTTTTCATATTTCTACAATTGTTCTTTCTGCTTTTTATTCTTTCCCTTCAGTCTTTCTGATCCAAGTGGATATCGGTGGCCACCCACATTTTCCAAATGGCTCAAAACAATTTTCTGGCAATTTTGGTAATTTACTATTTTTAGCAGGTTTTAACTTCCGGGGCCATTTTGAGGCCCTAAACGATGTTTTTTGGGAAAACATGTTTGTAATATAGAAGTTCCTTCAATATTGTGCCTAAAATGAATCTCCTTGAAAATACCTTTCCAACGGGCTATCATACGCCTAAAACAAAGATCTTATGCAAAAGTTATGACCCCGGGAAGTTGATGTACTAACTTACCCAAACGGGGCCCAATGACTTTTGACGCTTCATCTCCTAGGGTTAGGTTTTTGGATGTCTAGGGATTTTGGCATCCCTTATTATTATAAAAAGGCCTTCAGAGCCTCATTGTAATCATCTTCTTCTGAATGCGAGTAGATGTCACATCTCTTCTCAGAGATAAGCTGCCACCATTCTAGCGAGTCTTTCACTCTGTATTTTTACAGTCTCTGTACATTTATTTCATTAATAGAAATCATGTATTACTGTATATCTGTTTTTATGGTTGCATCTCTGATACATTTCTGTTATGTTATTGAATATCTGTGATATCTCCGTACATTTCTTTATTATATCTCCACTCTCATTTTGTGCCGAAAATAATCTGGATCAGTGGTATCAGAGCAGGCTGCTATTGATCATTTTTCAGTGCATGTCCTCGACGAGGTTCAAGTATAGAAAGTTGGGTCTTGAGCTTGTCTCTCTTGAAGACAATCTCTCTCGCACACCCAAGAAACCCACCATGGTAGAAGAAAAGAAAAACGACAGAGCAGATGATCCTATCAGTTTGTTGCTTGAGCAAGCTCTCACGCGACAGAGGGACGAAATGATGGAGAATTTTTCCCACATCCTTCAATGCCTTCCGCTAGCATCAGGAGCATCTTCATCAAGAGGCCACTTTGGAGGAACCTCATCTTTTAAGGTACAAGTCAATTTTGATATTCCTATATTTGAAGGTCAGGTAGATGCAGATGCCCTAGATAAATGTTTAAATTTGTTAGAAGGTTATTTCTCTGTTTACAATTTTTTTGACAGAGAAAAGATCATCTTTGCACTCCTTAAGGCTCTCCCCCATGTCAACCATTGGTGGGAAAATTACTGGGAGAAAAGTTCCATAGAGGAGTATGGAATATATGGGGTCGAGCCCACTTGGTATTTTTTGTGGATGCAGTAAATGAACAATATTACCTTGTTGGTAACTATGAGGACCAATACATGAGATGGACCACACTGCGGTAAGAGAGGGGCCAAGCAGTTCCAGAGTTCACCAATACCTTCCATACCTTGCGCACCAAGCTGGGTATCAAAGACTCCGAACGACATTTGGTTCTGAAATACCGTGGGGCTCTACACAGATACATCCAAACTGAAATGGATTTTCTGGACATCTCATCACTCGGTACTGCTTATCGATATGCTGTTAAAATCGAGAAGAAATTTAAGCACCAGAATAAATGGGAGTTTGGGTCTGCAAATCCGTAACAACCAAAGTATGACAAAGACGGGCCTAGAAAATAGTCTACTGAAAACTAGTCCAAGCCACATGAAAAGAAGGGTCACGGGAAGACAAAGAAGGACACCGGAAAATGGTGTGATTTCCACAAAATCCCCTGGCACAACACCGATGACTGTCGCTCAAAACAATCATTGGTGTCCGAGATCAAAGACAAGGAGCCAAACCCTGATTCAGAATTTTATTATGAAAATAATGGTAAAAGACAGATCATCGATGCAGACCCCACTGCTATTGTCATGACCGCAACAATTCAACCAGAAGAACCAGCAGATCCTAAAGAGGGGGAGCATCTTTTTCATTCACAGATGTGGGTGAAGGGGACCCTGCTGCATTTTATTGTTGATAGAGTAAGCCAAAAGAACCCCATCTCAGCAAAGGTCATCAAACAATTGAGATTGTCAACAACACCACACCTGTAGCCCTACAACATCGGGTGGCTTCGCCAAGGACGAGATCTCTGTGTCAGCCAACAGTGCCAATTTTCATATGACATCCAACCCTTCAAGGATGAGGTATTATGTGATGTTTCCCCACTAGATGTCTGTGATGTTCTCTTGGGCCAACCATATATGTGGAGACGCCATGATTTTTATGAGTCTTGACCCCGCATTGTCATTGTTTCTCTAGGGGGTCATCTATACAGAATACCAGAGGTAGTTCCGACTACTGTTCCACCTAAAAAATGTCGAAAGGTAGTATCTTATACTGCAAAATTCATCTTCTTCACAATATGTTCAAAAGGGGAACAAAAGGATACTGCAAGCACCTTCTATCCAACAGAAGAAGGTTGACAAGATTGCAACAAAGTGTAAATATTCCTTCTGCACATAGGAATATATTGTAACCAGAATGGTTAAAAATATCCAACCCTTCCAGCCACATGTTCGTGACAACCTTCAACAAGCTAAACAACACAACTTCTCCAGCAAGGAAAGCAACTCACCAAGATGCAGATTCAACAAACGCTTTTCCCTCTCCCCCGGGCACTCAACGCAATGGAGACCATTGCTTAATAAGGAGGTAGGATTGATCTAGGTGGATATCAGTGGCCACCCACCTTTTCCAAATGGCTCAAAACAATTTTCTGGCAATTTTGGTAATTTACTATTTTTAGCAGGTTTTAACTTTTGGGGCCATTTTGAGGCCCTAAACGATGTTTTTTGGGAAAACATGTTTTCAATATGGAACTTCCTTTGATATTGAGCCTAAAATGAATCTCCTCGACAATACCTTTCCAATGGGCTATCATACACCTAAAATGAAGATCATATGCAAAAGTTACGACCCGAGGAAGTTGATGTACTAAATTACCCAAACGGGGGCCCACATGACTTTTGGCGCTTCATCTCCTAGGGTTAGGTTTTTGGATGTCTAGGGATTTTGACATCCCTTCTTATTATAAAAATGCCTTCAGATCCTCATTGTAATCATCTTCTTGCGAATGAGAGTAGCCGTCACATCTCTTCTCAGAGATAAGCTGCCACCATTCTAGCGAGTCTTTTTGTCTGTATTTTTTACAGTCTCTGTACATTTATTTAATTACTAGAAATCATGTATTATTGTATATCTGTGTTTATAGTTTCATTTGTGATACATTTATTTTATATTATTGAATATCTGCGATATCTCTGTGCATTTATTTATTATATCTTCGCTCTCATTTCGTGCCGAAAATAATCTGGATCACTTTCTATTTCTTCTAAGGCACTAACGCGTTATTCTTCAAGATTCACTTCTCCGTCAATGTATTCTTCTTCTTAATATAATTTTTCTTTCTAATTGTCTTCATTTTATATATTAGTAGAATTTTCATCCATGGCCATGAAGAGGAATTATTCTTTGTTAATATCAAAAACATATACATGACTTTCTTCGGATGAGCTATTGTCCTTCCTAGAGTAAAAACTCTTATTCTTAGTATATTTTCCTCTTTTGTGTTTATAGGGTTTTATTTTATTGCTATTACCTTCATCATTATTGTCTCGATCATCACTATCTTCCATTTTTTCATATGGACATTTTACAACAAAAGGTCCTACTCTACAACAATTAAAACATTTGAAGGGTATCTTACCTTTGTATTTTCCAGATCCTCTTTTTTTTTTTCTCACGGATTGTGCTTCCTATGTATTTGATTCATGGCTAGAACAATCACAGGATTTGTGTCCATTTGTCTTTTTTGATGCTTTGAAATTTGCTTCCTTCGGTGCTATTTTTTCTTTTTATGTCCTCATCTCATATGCAATGAGAGTCCCGTACAATTCATCCATTGTTAATGAATCAAGATCCTTCATTTCTTCAATGGTAGAAACTTTGGCATCAAATATCATGGGGAGTGACCTTAACACATTTTGTACAATCATAAATTATTCAACCTTTTCACTAAGTCCTTTTATGGTGTTGAAAATTTCATCAACACAAAGAAGATAGGTTGCAACATTCTCTTCATTTTTCATTTTCAGGCTCTCAAATTGTCTTCTATGAGTTTGGAGATTTTCCTTCTTAACCTTGTCATTGCCTTCATAAATATTTTGAATCTTTTCCTAAATTTATTTTGTCAATCTGCAATGCATCACCTTGACAAAATCGTATTCTGATAGACCACACGAGATGAAATTCATGGATTTTTCATTATTTTCATGAGGCTTATTCTCGGATGCATATGTTGGTGGAGTTGTTGGGGATGTATAACCAATCACAACAGATTTCCAAATATTGAAACCAAGGACCATTAGGTATGTTTGCATCCTTATGCTCAAAAAGGTGTTATCTCCATTTTCTGGGATAAGTAAGAAGATCATGTCTCAAGGCCCTCAGGTTGCATATATGGAGTGCCGAGAGACTACATGACAAACAATGTCCACTTGCATAGATGGAGATTGATCCAAATTATTTTCGGCACAAAATGTAAGCGGAGATATAATAAATAAATATACAAAGATATATCAGATATACGATAATATAACATAATTATATCATAGATATAAACACAGAGATACAGTAATACACAATTTCTATTAATGAACGAAATGTACAAAACTATAGAAATACAGAGTGAAAGACTCGCTAGAATGGTGGCATCTTATCTCTGAGAATATGTGTGACAGATACTCACATTTGCAAGAAGATGATTAAAATGAGGCTCTAAAGGCATTTTTAACATAAATAAAATCCAAAACCCTAACCTCGGAAGATGAAAAGCTAACAGTTTTGTGGACCCCATTTTGAGTAGTTTGGTGTATCAACCTCTCGGGGACATAACTTTGGCATGCAATCTCCGTTTGGGGTGCATGATAGCTCGTTGGAAAGGTATCATTGATGAGATTAATTTTGGGGGCTCAATTAAAGAATTTGGATATCATTGAGGTGATTAATCCCAAAAAGACTTCATTTAGGCTCTCAAAATGGCCCCAAAAGTTTAGCAACCGAAAAATTGCTAAAAATAGTAAATTTCTAGAAGATTTGTTGGCATAGGGGCAGACCCAGGGTTCAATGCTACAAAAATGCACCAACAAAACCCTAACTACTGGCCCTTTTGGCAACACCTGCGAAGCAAATGAAGTCTCACCTGAGGTAGAGGCATAGGTGGCTGCAAGACTCATGTGTCTGCAACCTTAGTTGGGACATAGATATGTGATTATAACACATAATACAACTCTTAGCACTGTCATTTCCTCAATATGAAATCACTATTCACTTAGCTGATAAAATAGAGCTTCACAACAATCACACTAATGTGGTTCGCCCCCACCTTGGGGCTACGTCCACCAACTCTTCTTCTTTAGTGTCTTCAGTCAATCGGTTACAAGCACAAAGCCATCAAACCCTTACTCCGCACAGGACAAAAGATTTGCGCAACTCGCTAGATCCTTCTTCCTTGCGTTACAACACTAAGCCCTCCACAATCTTCTACAAGGACCTGCACTTAGCTTTGCAAGTCTCTTACAGTCATGCACAAAGTACTTACAGACCCTACTTTCACTTAGCATACATTCACATCACATAGATGCACTATTATACTCTTTCTTACATTTCCTATCCTTCTATTTATACATACAAAATAGGCCTAAACATGGGTAAACCCATGGGACGACATCCCATTCCCGTTACATTATCCCCAAAACCCAAAAAGGGCCCAAAAGTGGGCCGAGATCCCGTGATTTCTTCTTCGTCTTGCGCTCCTCCTTCGACAGGTTGTCGAAGTCACAAAATAGGTCAACATGACCATGAAACTCCCAAATCTTGGTCAAGGGCCAACATGCCCCCAACACTCACATGTGACTCATCCCGAGTTACTCTGGTCTGAGAAATTCTACCTCGAATGCCTCGAGCTTGGCTCGAGCTACTTCGAATTGATGCTTTGCTATCGCCTCTTGTAGATGAATCCTGGATACCTTCAGACATCGTCATGAATCTCTCAGTCATTAATTCTATCAAAACTTCTTCAACAACTTTCTCTGTGGCACTCAATCCATTTGACATGCACACTCAGGGTCAAAAATCTCGGGTTCGGGTAACAACTTAGATACAGTACTGAGCTAAAGAGAAAGAGTGCGGTGATCACCGTATAAACTCAGCTTAGTCTACGGGCTCGAATTATCAATTAGCAAAAGTGTTCTCGGTGCGTGGCGCGATCAGATAAATAGGTAATCTGACAACAGTTTCCTTGCAATGGTTATGAGCCTCCATTAACTCTTGTTTGATCCGTTATGGCATGGTCTAATGGTCTGATGACGAACCTTTATTTCTTTTCTGCCCATTCGGAGTGGGAGTTGAATGGATATATCGGCCCCAACGACTATATTTCTTCGCCTTGGCGATGTACCATGTGTTGTTTTTTTGATATACCGACGAAGTTCCAATTCTGCAAATTTTCTTACTGCGAGGTCTCCTCTAGAAGCTTGTAACTTTTCAGTCTTAGCCCTCTTCTTTCTTAAATTTCTAGCCTTTTTTCCAGTGAGCTTCATCTCGGTAGTTCTTTTCCCATTTTGATTCTCATCTTCTTTTGACATAGTCACTGCGCTCTGTTGAGATTCTTTCCTAGGATTGAGGGGTATTACCTCTTCTTTATCTGGAGTAAGTACTTCAGCCTTCTGTGGGTCTCCTAGTGTCCTAGCAGCTTCAACATCAGGGTCTCTATTGTCAAATAGCTTCGATCTGTTCTCCTGTTCTTCAATCAATTGTGCGATCTTTCTGGTCATGAAATCTTTTAATTCTTGTTTCTTCTGCTCCAAAACTTCTTCTTCTTTATTTTGTCTGGCTTGATCTCTGTCAATCCAAGGTTTTCCTATTAACATGGTAAATGGGGCACTGTCTTTAATAAATTTAATAATCTCAAAATATTCCTCTGTCAAAGTTCCATTGGCGATCATAGGTATCTGAGCGAGCCTTCCACACAGGTTTACCAATTTTTCTTTGAATAACCCTATTCCTCCTAATGAGGGAGTCATAGAAGGTCTCCCTATAGCTTCCCAAGTTCTTTCAGTCATGATATTCACCTGTGTTTCTTCATCTAGAACACATTCAATGTCGAAGTCTCCTATTCTTGCTTCGATGCATTCTTTTCCTTTGAATATCTCTGATAATCTGACATGTCAGTGGTTATTCATGGTTTCTTTCATCTGTAGCAATGCTTTCTTGGATCCTTTCTGGTATTTTTCCATAATCTCAGTTTCTGGATCTGGCTTAGGGTTTTCTTGATTTAGACTCATTCTTTCAAGATTAGCATTCATTCTAGGGAAATCTAGTACTTCAAGGTCTAGAGCTTGACAACAGAGGCAACTAGGTCTTCTACCAGGGAATTCCTTAGCCAGATGTCCCAGTCTTTTGCAACTGTAACACAGGGTTAATCCTCTCTTTCTTTTAAATGATCCCCAACTTCTTCTGTACTATGCACTAGGATCATGGTAGCTAACCTGTAACAAATTCCTTCTAGGATCTTGCATCCACTCGTTGGTCCAAACATTCTTTCTATGCATAGGTATAACATATCTATCACTATTCTTATCAGATCTACTCATATCAAATCTTCTTTCATCTATTAATACCCTAGTTTTCAAACTAGGACAAACTCTATTAAACATACCTAGATCCATACTCTTAGAAACACAAATTTCCACTTATCTTACTTCTACAGAGCACAAAGCTTCCAGATCTAAAACTTTTAACTATTCTTACCTTTATCAGAGCATAGAGCCTGCAAATCTTACCTCTTTTAATAAAAAATTCTCACTTTTACCTTTTTTAGAGCACCAAGCGTTCAAATCTTGCTTCTTTCCTTCAGATCCGATCTTCTTTCTTCAGACCGGGTTTCCTTATTTAGCACAGAGCTTCATAAATCAAGTAGAATACTGCGCACTAGGGAACAAATCTACACACAAATATTTCACAGTTTTAGGATAGATCTTTGCACAAAGCTTCTTCTTTCTCAGTTCCCAACAATCACAGTTTCAGGTCCCGACAACGAAACCTTTTGTTGGCACAAGGGAAGACCCAGGGTTCAACGCTACAACAACGCACCAACAAAACCCTAACTACCGGC
Source organism: Picea engelmannii (assembly GCA_009831015.1). Taxonomy (NCBI): domain Eukaryota; kingdom Viridiplantae; phylum Streptophyta; class Pinopsida; order Pinales; family Pinaceae; genus Picea; species Picea engelmannii. Next base: position 122,188 of record ML803135.1, read on the forward strand.
CTTTTCGACAACCCCTACAAAGTAGATGAATTCTCACCCAAGGTAGAGGCAGGGTTGGTTGCAAGACTCAGGTGTTCGCAACCTTAGCTGGGACACATATATGTGAGTATAGCACTTAATACAAATCTTAGCACTATTAGTTCCTTAATATGCAATCACTATTCACTTCGCTAATAAAATAGAGCTTCACAACATTCACACTAATGTGGTTCACCCCCACCCTGGGGCTATGTCCACCAACTCTTCTTCTTTATTGTCTTCAGTCAATCGGTTACAAGAACAAAGCCATCAAACCCTTACTTCGCACAAGACAAAATATCTATGTAGCTCGCTAGATCCTTCTTCCTTGTGTTACAACACTAATCCCTCCACAATTTGCTACAAGGACCTGCACTTAGCTCCGCAAGTCTCTTACAATCATGCACAAAGCACTTATAGATCCTACTTGCACTTAGCATACATTCACATCACATAGATGCATTATTATCCTCTTTCTTACATTTCCTATCCTTCTATTTATTCATACAAAATAGGTCTAAACATGGGTAAACCCATGGGCCAACATCTCATTTCCGTTACATTATCCCCAAAACCCAAAAAGGACCCAAAAGTGGGCCGAGATCCCGTGATCTCCGCTTTGTCTTGCGCTCCTCCTTCGACAGGTTGTCGAAGTTCCAAAATAGGTCAACATGACCAAGAAACTCCCAAATCTTGGTCAAGGGCCAACAAGATTGTTTTAAGCCATTTGGAATAGGTGGGTGGCCACCAATATCCACCTGGATAAATCCTCCCTCATTAGGAAGAAATGGTCTCCATTGCATTGAGTGCTTGGGGGAGAGGGAAAAGTGTTTGTTGAATCTGCATCTTGATGAGTTGTTTGCCTTGCTGGAGAAGTTGCATTGCTTAGCTTGTTGACGGCTACCATTAACCCGTGGCTGGAATTGTTGGACCTTTTAAACCAGTTTGGCTACCTGAGATGACTTTGTGCATAAGGAATCCTTGCGCTTTGCTTCAATATTGTTGACCTGATTCTGCTGGACAGAAGGTGCTTGGACTGAGGCGATAATGGTTATGGTTTTCTTATATTCACCTTTTGACGAGACTATGAAGAAGATGAATTTTGCAATATACTATACTACCTTGTGACACTGTTTAGGTGGGACAATAGTTGGAAATACCTCTGGTATCTTGTAGATATGACCCCCTAGAGTAACAATGACACTACGAGGTTGAGACTCATAAATGACATGGTTCTTCCACATATATGGCTGGCCCAACAGAACATCAAAGATATTCAGTGGGTAAAAATCACATAATACCTCATCCTTGAAAGGTTGGATGTCGTATGACAATCGACACTGTTGGTTGAAACGAAGGTATCATCCTTGGCGAAGCCGCCCGATGTTGTATGGTTGTGGGTGTGGTGTTGTCGACAATCCTAACTGTTTGACAACCTCTGTTGAGATGAGGTTCTTCTAGCTTCTGCTATCAACAATAAAATGCAGCGGGGTCCCCTTCACCCACATCTATGAATGAAAAAGGTGCTCCCCCTCTTTAGGATTTGCTAGTTCTTTTGGTTGAATTGTTGCAGTTGCAACAATAGTAGTGGGGTTTGCGTCGATGATATGTCTTCTGCTAGTGTTTTCTGAATCATATTTTGAATTCGGGTTCAGATCTTTCTCTTTGGTCTCAGATAGAAATGAATGTTTTGTGCGACATTCATCAGTGTTGTGCCAGGAGATTTTGTGGAAATCAAACCACTTTCCAGTGTCCTCCATATTTCCACGACCCTTCTTTTCCTGTGGCTTAGAATGGTTTTCAGGAGGTTGTTTGTTAGGGTCGTCTTTATCATACTTTGGTTGTTGCGGATTTGCAGACCCGAACTCTCATTTTTTTCTAGTGCCTAAATTTCTACTCGATTTTGACAGCATATCGATAGGCAACTCCCAACGATGAGATATCCAAAAATCCATTTCAGTTTGGATGTACTTGTGTAGAGCCCCACGATATTTCAGAACCAAATTATGCTCAGAATATTTTATACCCATCTTGGTGCGCAAGGAATGGAAGGTATTGGTGAACTTCAACACTACTTGGCGCCTCTCTTGACGCAACATGGTCCATCTCATGTATTGGTTGTCATAGTTACCAACACAGTAATATTATTCCTTGACTGCATCCAAAAAAAAATTTCAAGTGGGCTTGACCCCATATATTCCATCTCTTTGGAACTTTGCTCCCTGTAAGTTTCCCACCAATGTTTGACATGGGGGAAAGCCTTAAGGAGTGCAAAGGTGATCATTTCCTTGTCAGAAAAATTGCGAACAAAGAAATAACCTTCTAGCAGATTTAACCATTTTTCTAGGGAATCCACATCTATATGACCTTCAAATACAGGAATATCAAAATTAACTTGTACCTTGAAAGGAGAGGTTCCTCCAAAGTGGTATCTTGATGAAGACGTGTCGGTTGTTATCGACAAGCGTTGAAGGATGTGGGAAAAAATCTCCATCATTTCGTCCCTCTGTCGGGTGAGAGCTTGCTCAAGCAACATATTAATAGAATTATCTACTCTGTCATTTTTATTTTATTCTGCCATGAAGGGTTTCTTGGGAGTGCAAGAGTGATTTTCCTCAAGAGATACAAGCTTGAGACCCAACTTGTTATACTCGGACCTCGTCGGGGACATGCACTGAAAAAATGATTAAGAGTAGGATGCTCTGATACCATTGATCCAAATTATTTTCGGCATGAAATGAGAGTGGTGATATAATAAATAAATGTACGGAGATATATTAGATATCCAATAATATAACAAAATTATATCAGATATATAAACAAAGAGATACAGTAATACACAATTTCTATTAATGAGCGAAATGTGCAAAACTGTAGAAACACAGAGTGAAAGACTCGCTAGAATGGTGGCAACTTATCTATGAGAAGAGATGTGAAGGATACTCACATTCAAACGAATATTGTTACAATGAGGCTATAAAGGCCTTTTTAACATAAATAAAATCCAAAACCCTAACCTCGGAAGATGAAAAGCCAATAATTTTGTGGACCCTGTTTTGAGTAGTTTGGTGTATCAACTTCCTTGCAGTGTAACTTTGGCATACGATCTTCGTTTGGTGATTACGATAGCTCGTTGGAAAGGTATCATCGAGGAGATTCATTTTGGTGGCTCAATTAGAGCTTATAATTATCATTGAGGTGGTTGATCCTGAAAAACTTCATTTAGGCCCTCAAAATGGCCCTGAAAGTTTAGGAACCAAAAAACTGCTAAAAATAGTAAATTTCCAGAAGATTGTTTTGAGCCAATTGGAATAGGTGGGTGGCCACCGATATCCACTTGGATCAAATACCCTTCTCACCACCAAATATTTCAAATTTTTTAGGATGGAATCCAACACGCCAATTGGCTTCCGAGAGGCACTAGGCCTTGCTCCATGAGGTACAAGTTAGGTATTATGGTGAGTGTCATGTCAATATTTGAGGCATTTTGAATATGTTGTATCTTAGACTGCTTTATATTTGATGACATATGCTTGGAAATTATGATTTTTTCCCCATTTCACCTTGGTGGTTGGCATTGTGCCCTAGTAAGTGGTCTTCCTTGGGAATGGTTTTTCTGCTAGGAAATCCCTTGAAGAGCCATCATACCATTCCTAGCCATACTTATCACTTTCCATCACATAAAACCCCCATTTCCTTGTCTCTTGGGATTTTAGGGTGTATTTACCCAAGAAGGGGTTGTCCCTCATTCCATGGGAAGAAGGGGCTGAAGGCCCAGAGGGATTGATGTTAGCTAAAAAGATCAAATCCTATATATAGACCTTCCAGATGCTTCACCTAGGGATCCCCTAAGAAATAAATGAAACACTTCTTTGTAAGAAAAGGGGGATCACAAGAATAAATGATAGTGAATGCTTATAGGTTAGTTGGAGGATAGGAGGTCTCATCACGAGCCTGTCTATCCTGATCATGGGTATATAGTAGTATGACATTACCATCATCTGGCCACCAAGCCAGGGTAGTGGCTCTCAGGTACACAACTAAGAGAAGGGGGATATCATTACCAAGAAACCTTCTCATTTTTGCAAGGTATTTGTGAGTGACATTGTCATTATCTGGACACCATGTTGGGGTAGTGGCCTTCAACTCGTCCTTTAAAACATGAAAGAAACAATGAATGGAAAGAGGATGGGCTTGGAAAAAGTGCATTGCAAACGAAGGTGCCACACACCCTCTAAAAAGGAACCCATGAATGAGACACTACAACCGTTTGTATGTCATGAACCCCGTGCCAAATGAGTCTTGATCCATAAACCACTTCATCTACTTCACATGTATTAGAGAGGGATCACTTTGGAAACAATCCTTGACCTAGGGAAAGATCTACCCAATATGAAACCTCGTCAACCCTCCCATATCCAATCTTGGAAAGTTGCATAATGTCTTTGAGCACTTACTTGTTTGACTGGGTAATCTTTGATGCAATTGCTTAGGTGCTCATTTATTGATTTGATTTACTCACCATGATATTAGGACTTGATATCCTTGGAAGGTGTGCTTATTTGTCTTTGCAAGACCTAATTGGTGGACGATTTTGGAAGAACAAGCCTAGCTTGGGCTTCCTTGGGGATTCAAGCTCATAGGTTGGATGTCAAGGGCTCACATGCCAGATGACAAAGACGTACCTTTGGAGGCCTAGAAGACAACCTAGAATACATGACCTAGCCCTCACATTCCAAACGTTTTTCGTAGGAGAGGAAAAACCTCATCTTTGGAGGCTTGACGTTGAATATTTTCTAGGTCCTATCAAGCTGCGAACTAGGTCTATCTTTGACCTCAAGTTGGCTCTAAGTTTCAACTGTCTAACAATGGTTTGCTATTTTTTTACGACAACAAATTGTTCACTGATTTGTTACGGTTACATAGGCCATATGGGTTCTCTAGCATGTGGTTTTGTCACCAAAGGTTAGCACATGAATACCATAAGCTATATAACACACCTAGAGATCTATTAGTGTTGAAATAATGTTGTTCTAAACTCTAACATACATGAAATGAACATAGGTATTTTTGGTCAACATGACCCTGGATAAAACCCCTCCGGGGAAAACCAGTTTGAGATGAATGTATATATATAGTGTTCTTCAAGCATGTAATACAACAAGGAAGATAAATATAAAGGAATCTAATACTCTGCAAGCTCAACACAAGCTCTGCAATGGTTCCTTGGGATGTGTGCCCCTAGAAGAGTGTGCCCCCTCCTTCCTTGACTATGCATGAAGATACTTGCGCCCTTTCTCTTCCTCTTTGCTTATTGAATAACCCTTGCATGCAAACTTCCCTTTGCTTTCCCTTTCCACAACCCACAAATCAGAAACAAGAAAGCTCCACACAAAATGCTACTAGGTAGAGTTGCGCCCTCCTCCTAGAAAATACACTCAACACAAATAAACGAGACTCCAACCTGCCTTGCGCCCTCCATGAACATGTGCACCCAATATTTCTGATCTCTCCTCTAAATTCTCACCTCTCCACTCCTCACCAAACTCTCAAGGTGAATAAGTGAACAATTAGCTTCTCCTTTTCCCTATGTGCCCTCCTTAAGGATGCATGAGAAAAACTAAAATATGGGTGGATGAGATCATCTCATCTCATCCTAAGTCAATGGTTGAGATCATCTCAAGTAAATCTTAACTCAAAACCCACTTTACTTAAGTTTCTATAGTTTCACTTTATGTCCCTTGATTCACCCACAAAGTGAATTAATTGTCATTTTAGGCTAAAATGACCAAATTTCACTTTTGACTTAAATCTCCTAAGTCAAAGTGAAATTAGACATAAAGTACATAGTACAAGGTACAAAGTAATTCCCACATGTGTTTAGAATCTCACAAACACAAGGGGACCACTTTCCAAGGTACCCAAATCTCAACAGACGTCACATAGAGAGGCTAGGGTTTGGTGGTGAAGACATGGCTCACTGACACATGGACATTTTGAGGAGGAGAATACTTTGAACATAAGGAGATGGATTATATGAGTAACATGGGGCCTTTGGAGGCCTAAATATGTATCTCCAAATCCAATGACTTGCTCCTAGTGTCAAAACGTCCCCTAAAGGGAGGACGTCTTCTTACTTTAGGGTTTTCTTTTGTGCAAAAATGAAATTTAAGATGAATTGTTTAATATTATTTTGTAAAGGGGAAATATTAAGGATAATGACCCCCTTTCTTGTGGTTTACCCTAAATTATGTGGAAAAATTATGTGAATGACATTTTGTATAAATAGAGATCATAAGATCTCATTTTGAATCATAACTCTCCCATTGTGAGAAACATTGGACTAAAATTTCCGCTACCCTTGAGGGTTTTTGCTACCTTGTGCTATGATATGGTGTCTCTTTGGTTGTGGAGTTGATGATGATGATGCACTAGCTCTTGTAGGTCATTATTTTTCTATTTTGGTGGTTTATCTTGGCATCTTATGGTTTATCTTGTTGCTATTGGATTGGTAAGGATTTTTGCTTGTTGCTATCATTTGTAATTCAAGCTCAAGGTTGATTTTACTAAGGCTAGGTAGGGAGTATAAGTGCATACACCCCTAATTTAACTCCATCATAATTTTAAGCATAGAATTCTTGTTTTCAAGGGTTTTTCTAAGGAAGTATAAGGGCATACACCCCTTAGTTTTAAAACCCTAGATAGGTTATTTGCCTTGGGGAATAAGAGGATTTATAACCCCAAGGAGGTAGTAGATATAGCTCTTTTCTTTTGACCCCATTAACCCATAATCAAAGGCACTAATCATTGCATTGGAGAAATAAAATGTTGCATTGGTAAATGTGAAAGTTTCAAGTTTTAAAGTTCTATTACTTGGATGTTGTTCCTTGAGCCTTAGGCTCTCTTGCCTCATTGAGGTGTCCTATTTCATCCACTAAATCTCGTTACTGATACAAAACTAACCTACAACCATTAGGTCTACATAAATCTAACTCTCTAACCCTAGATAACTCCTAAACTAACCCTAGGAATTGACTACAATTTTACCCTAACAAACCAAAAACCCTAGCACACTTATCTAGCTAGTTGGAACTAGTTTTGAGTGGCTGATTTTTCTGCTGTTAAGTTTGGTTTTCTACAGCCATAAGGATGACTATATCACTGCAACAACCTTTTTGTTTAAGCCTTGATTTTTGTGCTAAAATTATTGCTTAATCATTGATGAGTTGATATAGATTTCACTAGCTTCCCTCTTGTTTATTTTATCACATGCTTAGCACTTATATTGCAGCCTTTGGTATCTTTATTGAGCTAACATATATCATTTAATTTTTCTACAATTAGGGACAACAAGATTAACTTTCTTTTCCAACTGACATATTGTGTCTTGGGTAGGTAATTCACTCTCGGTGGGTCACTCAACTCATTTGAAAACCCTTGAACCTTCTTGAGTCTCTTTTCCAAGCTCTTAATACCACTTAGAATTTACCTCTAGGGAAATCCGTTCATACTTATCATTTTCCATCTCATTCCCCTAGGATCACCAGGATTCCCCCCTTGAGGTGACTACCTCACCTCTAAAGTGATGAGAACACCTTCCTAAGGTGACAATGGGTAGGTGCTCTCCTATTTGTCTCCAATTGGTGGTTGGGTCAGGCTTTTCCCAACCTACAACTTGTTTGATAAAATTTTGGTGTCATTGTCAGGGAGGATTTTGAATCCTCTTCTGAACCCTAATGACACTTTGTAAAGCTATCCCAAAGCCTTTTCCCTGGCTTTCCTGGTGACTCTACCTAAAGGACGTTCCCTTTCCACCCTTGATGATCTCTTCTTGAAGCTTATCTGGTGACTGCACCTTCCCATAACCCTCCTTTTCTTGTTTATCCCTTTCCATCCTTTGATGAGCCTTGATCTCATCTGGAAACTCCATTGAGTTTTTTTTTTCAGTCAATGGAAATATGGAACCATGGGATGAAACCTCATCCAGAACTTGTTATACCTAGAAGAGGGAACTTTTACAGATGGAAAAGGAAAATGATGCTTATAAAGCTACCGAGGAAATGATGAAATGTATACAAGATTTATTTCTTGCTAAATAACTAGAAGAGAGTTACCAAGAAGATCCCGATGAATTTTCTCACGTTGAAGATCCAGATGATAGATTTGATGAAGATAAAGTGCTCATACCTGCCCTTCCACTTGATGAAGACATCCAAGCCTCTGTTCCTCCTACACATCAAGAAGACAACATGATGAGTTGTGATCCTTTTGAAGATCTTGATGATACTTTATTCCATGACTTCAGAAGTGAAGAAGTATTGAAGGAAACCCTGGATACGATAGATCCTCTTGAAGAAAAAGAGAACAAATTACTATGCAATAAGGATCAATACTCTTGTGATGAAGAGACGATGGATGGGAGTGCCCATAAGAAGAAAGAAGAATTATGATAAAGTGTAATCTATTGAGGTACCACTATCTTTTCTCCCACTTGATGAAGGTGAGTTTTTCCAACCTTTCTCTCCTCCTATTCATGAAGTTGAAGAAGCAACTAGCCTCAGTGAAGAATTTGAAGATGTCCATGCCTCTACTCCTCCTACACACGAAGACAAAGAGATGATCATTTATGCTAATGGTATTATGAAATAACCTTTAGATATGGTTGATGAACATATAGAAACTTTCATACAAACTAGTAGATGCAGGTGGGATCTTGGTCGCCTCATTTTTTATAGAGACTGCATTTATGACACTGAGGGTAGCCATCAAGAAAAGGGGTTTGAGTTGTCATCTTCAGAGGAATACTTTTCATGCGTATATGATTCATATGTTTGGTGGCCTGATGATGACATGATTATAGATTTATTCAAGGATGACCGATCGTAACATTTTCAGGATGATTTTCAGTCATCCCTTGGGACTTGTGATGCATATATTTTTGGGGATGCATACTTGTTATATGAGGACTCTCAACCACCTTCATCCTCGATTTTGGAGGAATACTAGGACATGGCCATCTCAGATCAATCAGAGGTTCTCTCTACAAAGAGGAAGTATTTTCATATCGAGGATTTCTACATGGATTCACAGATGAAGAAGCCATGTTTTTCTTTATCTAAACCAAAGGCTATCCCTTACCACATATCTTCTTCTCTGCGAAGCCTTGCAATCTCCTTCCGATCTCTCATCTCCTCACAGTCTTCAACAAACAATGCATATTTATGCGTGAATGAAGATGAATCGTCATCTATATATGATAGTCCTCTTTAGAGATGGGTTGATCAAGCTTGTGGCTATCACTTCAGGCAAGATTCCTTGGATGATCAGAGTTGCAGATATTATTTCCAGTATGATTTCCTCCCTCCCACCCATCTCCATGAGTTTCATTTCATGATTGATTATATATATATATATATATATATATATATATATATATATATATATATGATCACGATCCTTATGTTCTTGACTTATCTTTGTTGTTTTACATAATCGAGCATAAGGGGGAGATACTTTGATGGGATGATCAATTGGTTTCACTAGTTGTATGAATTCACCTGACATCACCTATCACTTGATCTTTAGGGCCCCGAGGCCCCAGGTAAGTAGGTAGGTCATCTTTCTTTCCTTCCATTTTCATCTTGATTTCTCATATTTGTTTAGATGCATTTCATTTCATTTTTTCTCTACTTGCATATTGATTTCATGCTTAGTTTAGAAATTTTTGAAAAAATGCTAAAATTTTCTTTTCTGGATTAGTTTTTATTTTTGGATTTTTGTGTATATGGATGAAGGGTGATAGCACCACCCTAGATGATCCGATGTTTTTTTTTTGAGTTTTTGTAGTCACAAGTATATAGGGAGATGATATGTTCTCATGCACTCTACAATGAGAACATGTCCCCAAGATTCCCAACCATACTTACCACTTTCCATCACCTAAAACCCCCATTTCCTTGTCTCTTGGGATTTTAGGGTGTATTGACCCAAGAAGGGGTTGTCCCTCATTCCATGGGAAGAAGCGGTTGAAGGCCCAGAGGTATTTTTGTTGACTAAAAAGATAAAATCCTATATATAGACCTTCCATATTATTCTCCCAGGGATCCCCTAAGAAAATAATGAAACGCTTCTCTGTAAGAAAGGGGGACCCAAAATAATAAATGATAGTGAATTCTTAGGGGGTTAGTTGGAGGATAAGAGGTCTCATAACGAACCAACCTATCATGATCATGGGTATATAGAGGTATGAAATTACCATCATCTGTCCACCAAGCTAGGGAAGTGGCTCTCAGTTACAAAACTAAGAGAAAGGGGGTCTCATCACAAGTCAACCTTTTCATTTCCTTAAGGTATTTGCGAGTGACACTATCATTATATAGACACCACGCCAGGACAATGGCCTTCAAATCATCCTTTAAAACATGAAAGAAACAAATAATGATAAGAGGATGGGATTGGAAAAAGTGCATTACAAATGAAGGTTCCACACACCCTCTAAAAAGGCACCCATGAATGAGACACTACAACCCCTTGTATGTCATGAACCCCATGCCCAGTGAGTCTTGATCCATAAGCCACTTCATCTAATTCACATGTCTTATAGAGGGATCACTTGGGAAACACTCCTTGACCTAGGGAAAGATCTACCCAATAGGACACCTCGTCAACCCTCCCACATCCAAGCTTGGCAAGTTGCATAATGTCTTTGATCACTTACTTGTTTGATCAGGTAATATTTGATGCACATGAGTAGGTGGCTCATTTATTGATTTGATTTACTCACCATGATATTATGACTTGAGATCCTTGGAGGGTGTGCTTATTTGTCTTTGTAGGACCTAGTTGGTGGACGATTTTGGAAGAACAATCCTAGCTTGGGCTTCCTTGGGGCTTCAAGCCCACAGGTCAGATTCCAAGGGCCCACATGAAGTATGATAGAGATGTACCTTTGGAGGCCTAGAATACAACCTATAAGACATGACCTATCCCTCATATGCCAAACATTTTTCCTATGAGAGGAAAAACCTCATCTTTGGAGGCTTGACATCACCTAGAGGGGCTAGGGTTTAGTGGTGAAGACATGGCTCACTCACACATATAAATTTTGAGGAGGATAATACTTTGACCATGAGGAGATGGCTTATATGAGTGACATGGGGCCTTTGGAGGCCTAAATATGCATCTCCAACTTCAATGACTTGCTCCTAGTGTCAAAATGTCCCCTAAAGGGAGGGCGTCTTCTTACTTTAGGGTTTTTTTTCGTGCAAAAGTGAAATTTAAGATGAATTGTTTAATATTATTTTGCAAAGGGGCAAGATTAGGGATGTTGACCCCTTTTCTTGTGGTTTACCCTAAATTATGTGGAAAAACTATGTGAATGCCATTTTGTATAAATAAAGATCATAAGATCTCATTTTGAATCATAACTCTCCCATTGTGAGAAACATTGGACTGAAATTTTCGCTACCCTTGAGGGGTTTTGCTACCTTGTGCTATTATATGGTGTCTCTTTGGTTGTGGAGTTGTTGATGATGATGCACTAGCTCTTGGAGGTTATTCTTTTGTTATTTTGGTGGTCTATCTTGGCATCTTACGGTTTATCTTTTTGCTATCGGATTGGTAAGGCTTTTTACTTATTTCTATCATTTGTAATTCAAGCTCAAGGTTGATTTTGCTAAGGCTAGGTAGGGAGTATAAGTGCACACACCCCTAATTTAGCTCCATCATAATTTTAAGCATATACTTCTTGTTTGCAAGGGTTTTTCTATGTATAAGGGAATACACCCCTTAGTTTGAAAACCCTGGCTAGGTTAGTTACCTTGGGGAATAAGAGAATTTATACCCCCAAGGAGGTAGTAGCTCTAGATATTTTCTTTTGACCCCATTAACCCATAATCAAAGGCACTAATCATTGCATTGGAGAAATAAAACATTGCATTGGTAAGTGTGAAAGTTTCAAGTTTTAAAGTTGTCTCACTTGGAAGTTGTTCCTTGAGCCCTATGCTCTCTTGCCTCATTAGGGATGCAAAAATATAACTCTTTAACCATATATAACTCCTAAACTAACCCTAGGAATTGGCTACAATTTTTCCCTAACAAACTACAAACCCTAGCACACATATCTAGCTAGTTGGAAGTGGTTTTGAGTGGCTTTTTTTAATACTTTTAATCTTGGATTGCTACAGCCCTAAGGATGACAATATCACTGCAACAACCTTTTTGTTTCATGCTTGATTTTTTTGCTAAAGTTATTTTTAATCATTGATGAGTTGAGCTAGCTTTCACTAGCTTCCCTCTTGTTTATTTTATCATATGCTTAGCACTTATATTGCAACCTTTGTTATATTTATTTAGCTTATATATATCATTTAATTTTTCTACAATTAGGGACAACAAGCTTAAGTTGCTTGTCCAATTAACATATTGCAAGTATCCTTGGATTTCATTGTGTCTTGGGTAGGTACTTCACTCATGGTGGGTCACTCAAAGCATTTGGAAACCCTTGAACCTTCCCAAGAATATTTTCCAAGCTCTTCATACCACTTAGAATCGAACTCTAGGGACATACGTTCATACTTATAAATTTCCATCTCATTCCCCCCTAGGATCACCGAGATTCCTCCCTTGAGGTGACTACCTCACCTCTAAAGTGACGGGAACACTTGCCTAAGGTGACAGTGGGTAAGTTATCTCCTTTTTGTCTCCAATTGGTGGTTTGGTCGGGCTTTTCCCATCCTACAACTTGTGCCATAACCAAAGGCATAGTTTGTTTCGTCAAACAAGGAGCCATGTTTGTCGAGAAACCTTCTTAACTAGCCATGTGTTCTCGCGAGATCTTCCTTCCAACGGTTAGACTATTTCCAAAGGAACCTTCTCTGATACCAATTGTTGAACTTATGTTTATACTAAGAGAGGGGGGGCCAATCAATATAAGATAATTTTTACTTTAAATGAGCATTCATTAATCATTTATTAGCTTTAAAACAGTAAATGCATGTAAACACAAATCATAGTACACAAATTTTAATTTGGAGACCCTTGTGGGAGAAAACCACAAAAAATTATCTTTATAAATGTTTGTAGGCACCGACCTACTGGAGAAACCAATCTCCTCAACTGAGCATCAACTCAGTAAGACTTGTATAGGAACCAATATAAGATATTCATACACAAAGTACTTATGAATTCACTTGCATGCTTCATACTTCATGCATTTTCACAACATCATCATACCCTTAAATTTCATGCTCCAACGCCTCTCTTTGCTTCATACCTTAGACATAACTTCAAACCCTAGTGAGATTTATCCTTCATCCCTAGCGAGCCTCATAACAACATTCCCATAATAATTCCAGACTACAACATCACAACATCAAAACAAAGCACTTTGCAACATCATATACCTTAGTCCTTTATATCGCACCCTTAAAAATCCAAGAAAACTACTCTTGAACACCTTTAGACCCCAAGAATACTTCCCAACTCCTCTTTCGCACCTTTAAACCCCAAGAATACTCCCCAACTCCTCTTTCACACTTGAGATCTCTTTTGCACACTTGTACTTGCTCTTCTTGCTTGAATTCTCTTCAAATGCACACATCTATAATGTATTTATAGTGTTTCTACGTTCACTTATGGGGTTGACTTGTAAAATTGGTTGGGTCGACTTGTACTTTATGGTTGGGTCGATCTAACATAATATTTCATATCTCCTCATTCATATGGATTTAGAGGGAGTGCCATATACCATTGGAAAGGTATTAGAATACGTTTTTCAACCATATATCCTATGCTCCCATTTGAGTTAGGTATTTATAGTAAAAATGACTTCAAAGATAGGATATCCACATTGATCATAAAAAATTCAAAAACATATTTCCAACAATATCCATCTTGAAATATTTATATTGGACATCTGTAGTCTCTCCTTGTCTTTGACATCAATGACAACAATATTTCCAACAATCATATTTTTTGTCGGTTCTTATTGCTCATAGTGATGACTTGAGTAAACTTTGGCATGAGAGGTTTGCTCATCTAAACAATTTCTCATTGAAACAAATATGTAATAAACAAATGGTGATTAGGTTTTCTCTCATTTCTTGTAGAGATGGTGTTTGTGTTGGTTGTGTTCTTGAAAAACATCATCGTGACAATTTTGACAAACATGCCTCTTGGCACACCTCGACCCCTTTGCAACTTGTTCACAATGACTTGTGTGGTCCGCTTTCTTCTCCTTATTTTTTTGGGTTCACGTATTTATTAACTTTAATTGATGAATTCTCCAGACACACTTAGTTTTACTTCTTAAAACTTAAGAACAAAGTGTTTGACGGGTTGTTTTTATACAAGGCCCTTGTTGAAAAATAATATGGACATCAACTTCAAAGGTTAAGAATATATAATGGAGATGAATATGTGAACAATAATTTTACAAGTTATTGCACTGCTAGGGCATCCAAATGAAACACATTGTTCCATATACACCATAGCAAATGGTGTTTCTGAGAGAAAGAATCACACATTAAAATAAATGGCTAATTGTATGATCCAATCTAAGGGATTAGCTCTTAATTATTGGGTGGAAGCCATTAACTATGCAAATTGCATAGTAAATCACACTACCACAAAGGCTCTAAAAAACAAAACACCGGAATAAGAATGGAATAAAATTAAGCTAGTTGTAAGACACTTCTATGTGTTTGGTAGTGTAGCATGGGCTCACATTCTTAATGAGAAAAGGAAAGATTTATAGCCTAAAAGTGAGAAGTGCATTTTTGTTGGATATTATGAATATGTCGAAGGTTAAAAAATTCTTCAACCTCATTCTAATGAAATTATTATTAGAAGAGATGTTAAATTTAATGAAAATCGCTTGCCTTGCAAGCCTAATTATACGTTTGTTCCTTCTTCGTCCTATGAGCCATCTTTGGCATTTGTTCCATATTTTGTTCCTATTAAGGTTTCCTCTTATTCTTCAAATGATGACAGTGGTGATGAAAATCCACCTCCACCTTCTCACCTTTCTCCAGATGATTCCATTGAACAAGAACCTACACCAACACCAAAACTTCCCAGATGGGTCCATTCAACTCGAGAAGCAACCAGTGATCTTGTCGGTGATCCTTCATATCAACGTTAGACACATTCATAGTTCCAATCATCCTCTTATATTTTGGCTCAAGTTTCAGAGACTTATGATCCATAAAAATTTGTAGAATCTTCGAGTCATCCAGATTGGGATACAACAATGAATGAAGAGTATCACTCTTTAATGGAAAACGATACTTGGGATCTTGTACCTCTTTCGAAAGAAGGAAAAATTTTCAGATGTAGATGGGTGTATAGAACTAAGTATGCATCATATGGTTAGTTTCCTAAGGGTTCTCTCAAGTTGAAGGCATAAACTATAATGAAATATTTTCCCCTCCGGTGAAAATGAATTCAATCTGCCTTGTTCTAGCCCTTGTTTCCTCACATAAATGGGAGGTCCATCATATGGATGTTAAATACTCCTTCTTGCATGGGTATTTTCAAGAATAAATCTACATGGAACAAGCTCTCGACTATTTCTAGAATGACTCTAGCCTTATTTTTCACCTTAAGAAATCTCTTTATGGTCTTAAGCAAGCTCCCCGAGCTTGGTATGCCAAAATGGATAGTTTTCTTCTGGACACCAACTTTTCTTGATGCCATTTTAATTCTAATGTCTATACCAAGAAAGTAGGAAGCCATCTCATAATCCTTGTTCTTTATGTTTATGATAATATCCTCAGCGGTAGTGACCCTAAACTTTAAAACCATGTGAAAAACATCTTTAAGAATTTTTTTTAAATGATTGACTTAGGTTATTTTCACTATTTCCTTAGCCTCCAAGTATTGGAAAAAGGAAGGAATATTTCTTTCCCAGTCAAAGTATTCTTGTGACCTTCTTTACTGATTTCACATGGATGATTCTAAACCAACCCATTCTGTCTTCCAGTCTAGAGTCAAACTTGTTGCCACTTGTATTTATCTCGAAGTTGATGCCACCTTGTACCGTTAGTTAGTTAGTAGCCTCCTATATTTGACTCATAGTCATTCTGATATTTCCTTTATTGTTGGTCTTGTTTCCTGGTATATGAAATCACCCCATGAAATCCATTGGAAAGAAACTAAATCGAAACATCGGTATGTTCGAGGTATAGTTTAGTTCGAGATACATTATAGCTAAGGGGAGAGTCCTTTATTGGTTGGTTTCACTGATTCATATTGGGCCAGTGACTCTAATGATAGAAAGTCTACTACATGTTATGTTTTCAGCCTTGGTTCAGGCCCTATCACTTGGGCCTATAAGAAACAACAAACTATTTCTCTTTCTTCCACAAAATAAGAGTACCAAGCAACGATTAATGCAAGTCAATAATCCTTATGGATTTTATAGATCCTTTCAGAGTTTGGATTCCATCAACAACACCCGACCACCCTTTGGTGCGATCATCAGAGTTCCATCAAGCTCGCTAAATATCCAATTCAACATCAACACAACAAACAAATTTAGATACACATGAACTTCATTAGAAAAATCATGAACATGATCGAGTTATTGAAGTGTTATCTTTCCCTACACAACATCAAGTTGCAGACATTTTCACAAAGTCTCTTACAAATTTTTTTTTTTCCAACTTCGATCTATGTTAGGATTCCAAGAAGTTGTCATCAAGGGGGGATAGCCTCTAATTCCACCTTCCTTATCCTATTGTGTCACCTTTGTAAATACTTAAATCCTATCCCAAGTTGTTCTTAAGGGGGGATGTTATCATATTTAGACACTTAGGAGTTAGTTAAGATCAACTTTATCTAATGTTTCATTAGATTAAAGTGTGTTTCTTTAGTATGCATTTGTAGTTAGGAAATCTGATGGTCACGATATGTTTTCGACATAAAGTGATCTGACATATCATATTCTCCTTGATCTTAACAGTTATATTGATTTGTGGCTTAACACCCGATTGGTCTATGGTCTCTATTTAAAGAGCATGGAGGGTCATTTGTTGATGATCGATTGTAAGAAAATCTATTGTAAATCTCTCTGTAATATTTTGTTTTGCATTAATAAATTTCTCTAAGTGGCCACATTGGATGGGGACATGGATGTTTCCCCATAGGGGTTTCACCACGTAAAAACATTAGTGTGATGATCTTTGATTTGGTTGTGTGAGTGGTTACTGAAAGTGTTCGTTCTCTATTGGAATACTTGTGTTTTGAAATAGTGGAAAGTGAATATCCAGATGAAATTAATGAATAAAAACCTTTAGGGAATTGTCAAAGGAACCAAGGAAACATCTGCATATCCAAACAAATTTATAGAATTACAGAGCAAAGATGATAAGGAAAAAGCCATTATTGGCCTTTCCCTCTTCAATTCAGATCTACACCATGTAGATCTAGACAAATCATCCAAGGAGATCTGGGAAAATCCCAGGAAATTATTTGGAGCACAAACAACGAATTCCAAATTTTCCCTAAAATTATAGTTATTCAAATTTAAGATGCTAGTTGAAGCCACCATGTCAAGTCACGTCAACAATCTAAGATCTATTATCAACTTGCAAAAGCCAAAGAAATAGTTGACGAGGAGGATGCCAAGACTATTCTACTGAATAGTTTGTTGCCTAAATACAATAGTGATATCTTTACCCCGAGTCAGTTTCCTTCACAAAGATTGGATGAAATGATTACAACATTTCTATAAGAAGAAAATAGAACCTCTGAAGGTGATATCCAATTAGAACTTGCATTCTATGCAAGAAAAAACCACAATAGATCAACAAAAGACAAAGAGGAAATAAAATGACATTATTGCAAGAAGATGGGTCATACAGCTTGGAATTGTAAACAATGAGCCAATGGCATTCTTAAGAGAAAGGTAAAAGATAGACACCATATAGGGAGTGCAGCCATGATTGAAGATCTGCCAGATGCTGACAATGGTGAAGAATCTATTGAAGAAAAGGGATTTTATGCATTTTAGGAATCCCACACTTTGAAGATAGGAAGGGATTAGTTAACAAATCAAAATTGATTATTTCCCAGTTAGTTTAGAAGTTGTGGATCTAGGGAAATATCCCTCATTAGTTGGAGAGACATGAATGTGGATTGCAATATACTAGTGAGGTTACACAACATGCATGTGGATTGTTGTTCAATAATTTACTTCGAGAGATTCGTAATTCGAGAGTTCAAGGAGGTGGAATCCGAGAACTCGGGAATTCAACTCAACAAATACACCATTATGATGGTTATGAAGCAACTTAATGGAGCTCAAACTTTTCCAGGAACTATGTTCAAAGAAGAAGCTTCTAAAGGATGTTACTGATGTTTAGTGTTCAGTTTATGTGTTTTATATTTAGTATATGTATTTGATTTCAGTTTGTTTTAGCATTGTACACCTTATGGGAGGTATTATAGATATAAGGATTACTATGTAATAAATTCAATTTATGACTTTAGAATATGCTAATGTTCATTTTTTTTTGTAAAGCAATCTATCCCACACTCATAAGTGTCAATGATTTTCTTAATGAACATTGATATATAAGGAGGTAAAATCCTTTGTAATAAGTGCACCAGTTATTCATTGATAATATTGTATGGTGTTATTGTGAGTATATTTCTTTGAGCTTAGTTATGTGACTCAACCCTATCTAGGGTTTCCTCATTTAGTGTTGTAGCTAATTTTTTAATATCTTCTAGTCCTTTCCAAAAATCTATGATTACTTTTTTGTGTCTTTGATTGCTCAAACGGGGTAATGAATTGCATTCCATACCATATCATATTTTTAGTCTTATTGGGTTCATCATGGATCCTCATGAATCATTGATGTCCACGAGTAGTGGTTTTAGCAATGGTAGATGCCCTTTGGATGCATCCACTACATCTAGTGCCCTAATGCATGATAATTGATCTTGAGTTTTCTCAAATTTGTTTTGGTTGAGCATATGGGAATTATATGGATTTGGTTACTATGTGCACAACATTACAACTAAATATATTAATTTATGATAAATGCTGAATTTTCAAATGATATATTGGCAATTTGTTTTTTTGTACAAGGGCTAGAATGGGGATTCCTTACGTACATGGGTATGTTGTTGGTCTACAAGCCACTAGAGATGAGGACACTAAACCACTAAGTAATTTAATTAATCATGTCCATTGGTTGCACACGTTTCTAGATTATATTTAAATTAAATCTAAATTTTCCACTTTAAATGTGTTTTAACACATATTTCGATTTAAATTTTTATAGGGTTTGGTCCCCACCTTGTTGCTACACCTCGCACAAGGATAGGAGGTTGTAGGGTGCACACTTTTTCTCTCAATGAAACTTGCAATCCTCTCTATCATCAGAAGATTCCTTGGGAAGATAATATTAGTTAGCTTACTATTGGTGGGATGAGGAAGCATTCAAGCCGATTGTGGGTCGAGTTGGATAAATCAGAGGTCTCTAGAATGAGATGGCGTAGTCTACAAATTGTTTTGCACAATATAGACTAGTTGATCAAGATGATGTGTAAGAGGACATTGACGATGATGGATCATCACTCTTTTTCTAAATTAAAAATAGGGTGATAAAAGAAATGGCCATGGACTTACAATGGGAAGAAAAAACATGTCTAAATGTTGCAAGGTTTAATGATCCATGTATTTCTCCTTTCATTTATGAATATTTTTTTATATACATACATGACTTTATTGAATAATGATGAGGTACATCAATATTTTGTTAAAATGATTTATCCTCAGTTTAGAGAGCACATGAACTCATATTATACAGATATAGGGTTTAAGCTCTGTGGTGTTGGCAAAGGTTGTACACATGAATAACCAAACTCCACGCGAGATGTTGGGTTTAGGGTTCAACCCCTCATTTAGTACCTCAACCCCTAGACTGGTTTCATTTGTAGTAGAGTTAGACAATAAATCCTAGCTTGCATTTTGTGTTGAGGGCTCTTATCAAGGAGAGTGTCAGGGCTACTTTGGTAGGGATAGAAATTGAACTAATGGAAAGGTTGTGATCGCTTAGTGGGCACTATCTCTAGTTTTTTTATAATCCATATGATTTGTTGAGAGCTATGGACCAATTAGAGCTTGAGCATTATTAATCTACTTGTTGAGATATTTGTAAGAAACTTAATGAACAACTATGATCAATCGACGAGGTAAGATTACAAGTATTTTTAGAATTGATTTTCTGTGACATTCAAAATCTATATATTTAGTCTAGAAATTGCATACATATTTATCAAACTTATGCAATATACAACATATATCAATGAGCATGAATGCACTATTTGAACATGGTTTGCTCCTTATGAGGGTAGTAACATTCAAGTATAAATAATATCTAGAATGTCACGTTTTAAATTTCAAATTTATATATCTATATTAAACATTTAACATTTCAAATGCATTTGTTTTGCATGCGTAAACAACCTACCTTTGTTTTGGATATGCCAACGATGTTGTTTGCCCCTACAAGGGCATTGATGCTACAACACATAAGGTACACGTTGTATAAAAGAAAATATCAAATGATTTTTTTTATTTAATAAAAACAATTTACATTTACAATGTATGCTCACCCCCGCAATTTATGAGGATCTTTCTCAATGTGTTGGTGTATATATTGATTTGGTAGAAATATACATCCAAGTTCCCATATATATATATATATATATATATATATATATATATATAAGTTTGGTAAATTCCTTGACGTGCCATGTGGAGATACTAGTTTGACCCTTAACCCACCTAATCAATTACAATGGATCTAGATTTACAAATTATGTATATAATTTGTCAATTGAATTTGCAAAATACAAATACTTAGTTCAAGTCACTAAATTTTATTGGCCTTGCATTTTAATTATTTAAATACATTGCTTGAAACTTTACATTTTAAGGAATTTTTAGGGTTTTAATTTTTTTCACAAACTTAAATTAACTTTCTTTAAACCATTTTCAATTTTCAAGCCATAAGGATGACTTGATGGAAGATAAGGCCACACTTGATGGTCATGTCCTGATGGCATCATATTTAGTTTCGATGGACTAGACCATTAATGTTAAAAAAATAATAATTATAAATTGTTTTAATGATTTAATACATTTGATGATTTTCTTTGATTGTATGAATAGTTGAAATTTTACGTACATATATGATCTAATTGGTTGAAGATAATGCGTTTCTTTGGTTACATAATAGCCTTGGAACTATGTAACATGTATATTGTACCTTATTTTGTATCCAATTCACGTATATGCAAAACACTTTTGACTGAGAAGGTTACTTGTTAATACCCTATGAGACTCCATGTTTCTCCATGTTTTAATGAGATATTTGACCAACTTCCTCCTATTTGGGTTTGGATGCTAGGAAAACATTTTTTCACTCTACATCTCACCTCCCAAGCAATAGTCAACAAATCACAAGAGGGATAATCACCATATACAAAATTTGTAAGATTTTTTTTTTTACAAAATTTGCAGTGATTATATCATAATCATATACAAAATTTGAAAAAAACTAAATAAAATTTAAATCATAAAACTATAAATGATTAATTCAATTTAATGTAAGAAATAAAACAACTTACTCTTTTTTAATCTAGTATTAAAGTGCTTTAAATGAATTCACTAAAATGGTAAGAGAATATATTAAGGGGACTATGGAATATTTTTGTTCAATAAACTATAATTAAAAAAATATTATTTGATTTAATAGAATGGACTAAATTTAATGGAGAAAAACAAATTTTCAAAGAATTTAGATTTGATAAAAAAGAAAATAATTGTGCATCTTAGAAATGTATTTTATGTACAAGAATAGTTAATGCATGTAATCACGATTTGTAGATGGGTGCGTAGTCCCACTTACCTACAAAATGATACATTTATAATATGGATTGAGATACACAAGGGAAAAATTTAAGTGTATTCAAACCTATTGGAAACCTAATTTGTTAGGGTTATGGTACTTTATATTATTCATTTGAAAAGGAATATGAAACGTCACAAGTGAAAATGAACTATCATTGAGAGTCCAAGAGACCTCTTGGAAGATGAATCCAAAGGTCATAGATCATGTATTTATATGTGTATGATATTAATAAAATGTGTATCACGTTGATCTCTATTTTGGTGTATTCTAACAATGGTATCAAAGTGCCTATAGTTCTTAGGGCTTGAATTAAGTTATGGTACTTGTCCATAGCATCTTGGTTTAACATCATGGAAATGCTCCATGACCATTATTGGATGAAGGAAAATAGTAGAGCTTTCTATTGAGAAAACTAAATCCATGATTCTCTCCCTGGGCGTTTCAATCTCCCATGTACAAAAACATCCCTCTACCTACAAGTCTCTCTTGGTTATTCTTCCCCTCAATGTTATTTGCACCCTTCATCTCTGCATAGGTCTATCTTCCTTCTTTTGCATTTCTGAGATCTATCTATGTTCACATTGCACCTACACCATTTAAAAATTTTGAAAATCCTTCATCTCATCCCATGTCACCTCTTTGTTTACATTTTGAATCCAATCCTCATGATTTTGACGAGAAGCAACAACAACAATATCAATGGGAAGCCTCGATTTGTTAGATATTTCCATAATGTTGGAGGTCGCGTGTTTGATTTCATTCTCAGGGTTTTTCTTTTGTGGGTGATGAGTTCTAGGTTTGGCATTGAATCAATTGCCATATGTCTAGTTAATGGCAGATGAGATCTCGTGATTCAACTCTAACAAGAGACAGGAAGAGTTTTAGATGGTCTCTTGTCTGACCCAAGTCTCTTCTTATCCATTTATGTCTAGAAACAAGCTCCCTACTATGGGCCAAATGGGTCGACTTGATTTTTATTGGTATGAAACACTAGTTATTTAATTACAATACTTCCTTGGCAGACACCAAAATATCCACTGATTTTCGTGACTACCTCCTTGAGGTATTTCGTCAAGTACTGTATTTTATTTCCATTGATACTCCCATGCAGAACCCTTGGGCTTGTTAAGGATTGTGCAGTGAACATGAATTGAGTCATCACTAAGGAAGATTTGAACATCATACCACTTGGTCCATATGACTGCTTGATTGGTATGGATTGGATATAAAAGCATCATGTTGTCTTAGATTGTTACAAACATTCTTTCACATACCTTGATGACAAAGGAAATTCAAGGATGGTAAAAGGTATTCCAAGACCTACATCCGTCAGAGAGATTTCATCACTGCAACTGAAAAGAAGTTTTAGAAAAGGGTGTCAAATATATGCAGCGCATATGGAAGATCCAACAAAAGACAAGGACCCAAGTATTGATTACTATCTAATATTGAGGGAATATGAACATGCATTTGGGGAATTCCAAGGATTTCCACCAAAGAGAGATACTTATTTCTATATTGAATTAATTCCTATAGTTTCCCAAGTGTCCAATAATCCTTATAGAATGAACACACTAGAACTGAAGGAATTACAAATGCAACTAGAAGAATTGTTGAAGAAGGGGTACATATGCCCAAGTGTCTCACCTTGGGGTGCCCCAATGATTTTTTTAAATAAAAAGGATGGAACTCTGAGGTTTTGTATTGAATTCAAACAACTTAATAAGGTTACTGTAAAGAACATGTACCCTCTACTGTATATTGATGATATTTTGATCAATTGAAAGGAGCAAAGAAATTTTCCAAGATTGACTTGATATCGGGTTATCCTCAAGTAAGAATAAGAGAAGAAGACACCAACAAAGAGAACATCCAAGACAATATATGACCATTATGATTTTTTGGTGGTGCCATTTGGACTAAAAAATGCACCAACTACTTTCATGTGTCTAAAGAATGGAGTGTTCATGGATTACCTGGACAAATTTGACATTGTCTTCTTGGATGATATTATTATCTACTCCAATATAGAGGAGGAGCATGCACATAATCAGAGATGGTCTTGTAGGTGTTGAGAGAGCATATATTTTATGCAAAGTTAAGCAAATTCACTTTCTATCAAAGGTAAATCCATTATCTGGGTCACATCGTCTCAAAGGGGGGCATATCGGTGCACCCTGAGAATATTGAAGCAGTCAAAAGTTGGCTAGCACCAAAGAATGTTTTGGAAGTGAGATCCTTTATGGGATTAGTTGGATATTATAGGAGATTCATTGAAGGTTTCTCCAAAGTCCCACATCCAATCACTTCATTGCAAAAGAAAGGAATGAAATTTGAATGGACTACCAAGTGTGAGGAAAGTTTCCAATGTTTGAAGGAATTATTAACCGGTGCACCTATTCTAAAGGTTGCAGATCCATATGGATATTTTTTTGTGTACACCGATGCATGCAAGGAAGAGATTTGTGGAGTTCTTACCCAAAATGGGCATGTCATATGTTATGATCTTAGGAAGCTTAAAGAACATGAAATAAATTATGCTACCCATGAATTAGGGCTAGAATCTATAGTTCATGCCTTAAAAAAGTGGAGACATTATCTCATGGGAATAAAGTTTGAGATAAAGATAGATCATAGTGGTCTGAAACACTTGTTTGAGTTGCCTACACTAAATTCCAGGAAAACAACATGGTTTAAATTTCTTCGTGAATATGATTTTGACATCAAACATATCAAGGGGATAGAGAATAAGGTGGTTGATGCACTTGACCAATAAGGAAGGACGTCAACCTTCCTTAGGAAGCTAACAATAGAGTACAATTCATCTGCAATAAGCAAGGCGAGAAAGAGAAGTAATTCTATGATAGTTTTCTGATCATTGTCAACGTCAGTTATTTTTATTGTAATAAAAAATCCTCCAGTCTAAGTAAATAATGGAAATGTCTATTTTAGTGAATAGTTAGTTGTGTCAGTAAACGTTGCAAAAGATTTCTCTTTCCAATCTGATTGCGCAGAGAAATGTAGAAGAATAAAGTGACATTTATCGTTTGTAGAAGATTGCCTTGATTGTTTAAGAAGGGATACAATCCTCTAATACATTTGATGAAGTTTTTGGGAATCCCGTGCTATTCATTTTCCTTATGTAAAATTGAGTTTTGTTTTTGTTGAGATGAGTGAGAGAACAATCTTGCATTTGCATTTTTGTTGTTAGGTGAGGGTTGAGAGAGAGAATGCGCACCAAAGGAACTGGTGCACATCTTTTATTGTGTTAAACGTATCAGCAAGATGCCCCTTCATTTTGTTTGGTGGACAACGTAGAGAATAGACAAGGTGTCTTTCTCCTGGAAGGGTGTTTTCCTTCTTCCTATTGTGCTAATCTCCCAATTCGCTTAGTCTACTGAGTGCCTCCTTTATTCAGATCAATCAGAGCGTGTATTCAGAGAAAAATGATTCTCCATTATGCAAGATTCCCACACATAGTCAGATCAATTAATATCATTCCTCCATTGTGAAAGAGTCCCACAAAAAGTCAGATCAATTGGTATCAGAGCGTGTTCTGTCTTTAGGACCAAGAACTTCATCCACCAGATTCAATTTTTTTTTGGGTCTTCATACTTATTCTCCAGTGTCCATGCAGTTGGACACCTGTTTTCATTTACCCAATTTTTTCGGCCAAATGAATGGAGAGACATTCGATTCCTGGATCCATAGCCTCTCCACTTACTTCAAG
Source organism: Picea engelmannii (assembly GCA_009831015.1). Classification (NCBI taxonomy): domain Eukaryota; kingdom Viridiplantae; phylum Streptophyta; class Pinopsida; order Pinales; family Pinaceae; genus Picea; species Picea engelmannii. The sequence continues at coordinate 147,865 of ML803135.1, forward strand.
ACCTCACCTGAGATGGAAGAGGCCACCAAATTGTAGATATCCAACCTTCAACTAAAAAGAATCAAACAAACCTGGTGGGACACACAATTGGAAAGATCAGAATTGATCGTCGAGCTCAGTATACCGTATTCCCCAACAAATGACTACATTGTGTCGTGGGATATGTTCTATCAGGTATTGAGGGAATGCTTCTACCCTCTAGGCTATCTTCAGAATTTGCTTTCCAAGTGGTTACAACTTCGTCAACTTTCCAATCAATCAGTTCAGGGATACATCAATGTCTTCTGCAAGATGCGCATCCAACTACATGTCAGCGAACCAGATGAGATATTAATAATTAAGTTCAATTCTGGTTTATTGTTACCTCTCTAGCCGGAGGTAGATATTTTTGATAGTGCTTCCTTAGACAAGGATTTATTATAGAGCTTGGTAATAGAAAGAAAGGTGGATCCTCACATTCAATATCTGTCAAATTGAACCCAAGATGATAACCCACCTCCTTCTCATTCTCAACCTTATCCTTCTTCATCATTGGCGACCAAAAATGCAGTTTGGTGTAATTTTCACAAGACCAACTCGCATAACTCTGCCAACTGTCGAGCCATTAAAAGTAACCACCCCCATCATAATTTTCTTGTAGAGGCCACACCCACTGAGTTTCTCGAGCAACCATAATTCATCTCTCTCACCAACCCCACTGAAGTCAACCCATCCCTCATTCTCATGACTACACCAGAACTAGGTCGTCATAATGTTCCACTATTCACTCACAATTTCCAAATTAAAAATGAACTCGCCACTCATTCTAGAAAATGGCAGTCAAAAGAATCTGATATCACAAGAACTAGTCCAACATTTGCAACTCCCCACCACCCCACACCCTGATCCATATCATCTTGGCTGGGTACAGAAGGGTGGTCCTCACATTACTATTTCTCAGTGTTGCACCGTCACTTTCGCCATTGGTCCTTTTCGTGACACTATGATCTGCGACGTGTCACCGTTAGATTTTGTTGATCTCCTTCTCGGTCTTCCTTACCAACAATACCAAAAAGAGGTGTATCATGCCAAGACTCATTATTACCACCTTAAATAGGTTGGGAACACCTATGTACTTACTTCATCATCTCTCACTTCACCACCATCACGAACCAATACCATATCCACTCACCATGTTATCAATACCATCAATGTCTCTCTTTGTTTGACCTGCCATGTTTAGCCTGAGAACCTCACTAATCCTTCACCTCCCACAATACTCCCTCTACTCCCATAATTTTCCAATGTCTCACAGTCTCCCTCAAGGCTCCCACCCTCTCGAGCCTTTGCTCCATCCATCGATCTCATTCCTAACACATCATTACCCAATGCTCCATCATCTCGCCTGGTTACCCAAGACACTATCGAACGTCCTCTAGTTACCGCTTACCATTCCTGCACCCAAGAAAAAATTAAATATCGATACCCCTTACCCCATATTGCCTCTCAGTTTTATCTTGGAGCGATGATTAAACAAGGAGGTCACTCGGTGACTTACCACTCTGAGACCCTGTCCACAGCCAAATTTAATTACCGCCACTACACCAAAGAATTCCACCTCTTGATGTCGGATTTGCAGAAGTGGAACCCTTACAATAGTTCCACTCACTCTTCCATAGATTTCTTACCTTTCGAGTTCTGTCTTGGATTTCAGTATCAGGTGCCCACAGAGATACTTCGCATTTTGAATACATCAGGATCAACACATCAACATCAAGAACAATAGGCTGACCATATTGGCGTTCATAATTTATCACAGAAACACACTGTAGTTGCAGATTCATTTCAATTAACACTAGATCGTGCCAAGCAACATCATGTTTCATACCTGGCCAGTCAACAATGTCAAACTCCAGAGACATGACAAGTGGATGACAGTCGAGACAGGACAACAAAAGTTCCCTCCGTTGGTGGTAGAAGCAGGGACGCTTCCAGATCTAAACGAGGAATTGGACCAATAAGTAAGGATGTCAACCTTCCTTAGGAAGCACACAACAGATTACAAGTCGTATACAAAAAGCAAGGTGAGAAAGAGTGATGTAGCCCCCCTACCCTCCTTGGGGGTTCCGCGACCTCCCGGTCAAGGATATTCAATAACTGAGATGGATCAGCTCTTCGCCCCCCCCTGTTGGAACCCAATCAATTTATACATGCCCCTTTTCCCCTAAGGTGTAGGTTCTGTGAGAACCTGCTGGCTTTTGCTAAACCTTTATTCTCTCTTTCAATTTGGGATAACGACGCTAGCTCCTTCTGCTAGGCCCCCTCTCTTCATATGACCGTGGACTATGACCACGAGCTAGTTACATTCGTGGTTCATGGTTCAGAAGAAAAAAGGGTCAGGCATTTCAAAAAGCGCAAAGCCAGGAGCTGGAAAAAAGGAAACCTGCACGAACACCAAGGATGATGTAGCAGCAACAACAAAGCAGAGGAGTAGAAAGACAGCTTCAAGAAAAAGTTTGGGATCTAGGAGGATTTCAACCGAGCTGGAAAGATCATGAGCAGGAGCTCATGATTTTTGTAGCCATGGAGTATGATGCAAGAGCATCGCTCCACCTCAGCACACGCCAACCGATTAACACACATGGTGCACATTTAATGAAGGGAGAGGCACCACTCTCTCATTTTTCCTTGATAATCAAAAGCGTGATCCATGCATTTAATGATGACAATATGGAAGATCCAATTTGTGCCTTTGCACAAGATGGAGACAAGGTTTCCATTAAGTGATTGAAGGTAGGAGGGACCTGCATCCGATTTGGAGCAGATTTCCATCATTGTAATTTTCCCATTAGACAGGTGTTTTGAATGGTGATTTGACACCACTATTTTAGCTTAGAGGGAAGCTCATCGAGCCCCTCTTGTATAAATCTTTGTATTATTTCCCATTAGTGGTTGTTGTTGGAACGTTGTTGATAGAAGATAGTCGATTCATAGTGTATATGTTAAGGAGTAGTGAATAAAAATGTATGAATGTATGTAAGTTTCGATTGAATGAGTATAACATAAGAACATTGTCCCAAATGTGTGTGGTTGTTGTGTCTATCTGAATGAGTGAATGGTAGACTTTCTGTTATTTTCAATTTTCTGTTATTCCTTGTTTTTGTATCCATGAATGCATTTACAGGGTTGGATACACAAGTCACTATGAAGAGTGAACAGGTTTCATTTGTTTCTCTTCTTTGAGAGAGTGCAAGGTGTGCATAGTGTCCGCAAGGAGTGCATCACTGAGTCTGTTTCGATTCGAAGCTCAGGAGAGTTAGTGTGAAATTTATGTGTGCAAGGAGTGCATCAACGTCCGCAAGGAGTGCGTGATAGAGTTTTCAGACTCGAAATATTAGGAGAGGTAGTGTGATTCCAGTCATGAGAGACATAAGCGGTTGGAGAATAGTCACAAGGAGGGTGAAGCCATCCACAAGGAGAGGTTAAGTTGTGGATGAAAATCTGTTGCAAGGTGTGCAAAGATCGAGATTTTGACCAAGTGTCGAAGGAGGTGTTCAGAGGAACCAGGGGAAATTGAGGAAGTAAAGATCAGGAGGGAGAGTGGTGGAAAATATTCAAGGAGAGAAGTCCCTGAAGTCTTCACTAAAAATAAGTGGACGAGATTGGTTTCGAGAGGAGGGAGGTGAACGATTCCAGACCATCAAATCTGGGAAACCTACGCGGAGGATATTCGAGAAGTGTTTCAACACTTTGGAGTTTGGATTTGAAGTTTTGACAAAAGTGAAGTCGTGAAGTCTGAATTCACGAACATATTTCAATCGTTGATCGCAAAAGAGGCACGTGGAAACAAACTAAGGAATTCGAGAATCAGAAGTCTGGAGGTTTGTGGGCGAGAAACATAGAGTTTTGTGAAGTCGCAAAACTTGAACCATAGTGGGGCCAACAGATTTGAGGAGACACGTGGAGAGAGCTCAGAGATTCAGAGTAGCGCATTTTGGGAAGAAGAGAAGGAAGGGTTCAGGATATCCTCGAAGCCCGAGTTGCTAAGGGGTAGACCCACGGTCATAGCCGTGGTCACAAGGAGGAAAAAGGGACCCAAAGAGTCACTCTGACTCAGTATTTTAAACGATCCAAGACTGGGAGGTCGAGAAACCCTTTGGAGGGAAGGGGGTCTGTGCCAAAGAGAAGTAATTCTATGATATTTTTATGATTGTTGTCAGCGTCATTAATTATTTTATTGTAATAAAACAGTCTCCAGTCTAAGTAAATAATGGCGATTTCTATTTTAGTGAGTAGTTAGTTGTGTCAGTAAACGTTGTAGGAAATTTCTCTTGCCAATCTAATTGTGCAGAGAAATGTAGAAGAATAAAGTGGCATTTACCATTTGTAGAAGACCGCCTTGATTATTTAAGAAGGGATACAATCCTCTAATACATTTGATGAATATTTTGGGAATCTTGCGTTATTCATTTTCCTTATGTAACATAAAGTTTTGTTTTTGATGAGACGAGTGATAGAACAATCTTGCATTTGTGTTTTTACTGTCAGGTGAGGGTTGAGAGAGCGAATGTGCACCAAAGGAAATGGTGTGCATCTCTTATTGTGCTAAATGTATCAACAATATGTCCCTTCATTTCATTTGGTGGAAAATGTAGAGAATAGGCAAGGAGTCTATCTCCAACAAGGGATTTTTCCTTCTTCCTATTGCGCTAATATCCCAGTTCTCTTAGTCTACTGAGTGCCTCCTTTATTAATATCGATCAGAGCGTGTATTCAGAGAAAAACCTGCCTCCATTGTGAAAGATTCCCACACATAGTCAAATTAATTAATAACACGCCTCCATTGTGCAAGACACCCACACAAAGTTAGATCATGCACTTAGAAGAAGGGTGCATGAAATGCATGTTGCAACGATTAGTATGTGCAAGAAAAAATTAAAAGATAGAATTCTAGAAGCTATAACAACACACCCACATTATGCACAGGTTAAAGAAAGATTACAACAAAATAATGTATAGCAGAAATATAAATATTATCGGTTGGAAGAGGAAAAAATCCTCTGGTTTAGGAAATGTTTTTGTGTTCCTAACACATAGGAATTGAGAAATATTGTGATGAAAGAGATGCACAATGTACCCTATGCTAGAAATCCAAGGTACCATAAGACAATTACAACAGTAAGAAGCCAATATTTCTGGCTAGGAATGAAAAAAGATGTGGTTGATTATATAGCTAGGTGCATGGAATATCATAAAGTGAAGACTGAACATAGGCATCTGACAAGATTATTACAACCATTACCCAATCTTGAACATAAATTGGAGGTAGTTACATTATATTTTTTCACCAAGTTGTCAATAACACCAAATAAACATGATTTCATCATGGTAGTGGTAGAAATACTTACAAAGGATGCACATTTTATACTAGTGAAAATGAATCACAAGGAAACTAATATTGCAGAAATTTACATGAAGGAAATTTATTGGCTTCATGGTGTGCCCAATGAAAAAGTATCATACAAAGATTCCAAGTTCACTTCCAACTTTTGGAAGGGATTTGGGACTAACTTGAATTTCGACACAACATATCATCTAGAGTCAGATGGGAAAATGGAGAGGACTAACTGGATAATTGAAGATATGTTGAGAATGTATGTGATGGACAAACCTTCCAAGTGGGAAGACTACCTGAACATCTAGTTGATTTTTTTCTTATAATAATTGTAACATACCTAGCGACCAACAGGTCGGGCATGCTACCTCACACACTTCTTGAACCAATTTCGAATCTTGATAACAATTAACTAATAAAGAAGCATGAAAGAAATGAAATAATCATACATACAATAATCCAGATTCATGCTAGACTAAAAAATAAAACTTAAACATGCCATGCACAACAATAACCAGTAAGAAGACACATTATAAATACACATCTCAGTGATACTAATTAATGCACAGTGGAAATAAATATACAAGCAAGGGAAACCATGACAGAGAACACTTATCTTTAAAAAAATCAATCACCAACTAACTACAAACCAAGGACGTTCCACCTAACCTTAGACGTTGTTGTTCCAAGTCTAAAAAATATCTCACGTTACTCCCCAACCTAGGGGTAACTAAGGAGATGATGTCTCAAGGCCCACATGTAGAAGATATGGAGTGTTGAGAGCCAAATGACCAGCTGAAACTACATTGAGAAGATAGAGCCCCTCCTCTCCACCACACATCACCATTCACCGTCAACAACATAGAAGCGTCCACCACACCATCCTACCTAGAAAGGACATCAAGTCTTGATTCATGAGGTAACACATCCAATCTCATGGTAAGTATCACTTTAATAATTGAATAATTTGAGCACGTTGCAAAGGGTCCTTTCTTGATTATGGAACGTTTGCTTGGAAATTATACCTTTTTCCTTATTTCACCTTGGTGGTTTACATGGTTTCAAGTAAGTGGGTCACCCTCAGAATAATGGTTGCAACTAAGGGGTCTCCTTGAATGGTCACTGTACCACTCATGCTCATACTTACCTCTTCACATGCATCTTCCCCTCAATTTTCTCATCTTTTAGGTTTTTGGGTTCATTGACCCCAAGAAGGGCTTGTACCTCATTTCATGGGAAGAAGGGGCTAAAGGCCCAGAGGTATTGTAGTTAACACTATAAAAGTAAAAATAAATAATCTTTCCTTCTATATGTTCACCCTAAGGTCCCGAGAGCAATGAAACACTTCTCCATAAAAAATGAAGGATCTTTAAAAAAGAAAATGTCATTTAATTTCTAGTGCATATGGAACTGAATGTGTTGTAAATAAAAGTGGAATTGCGGTGCTCTTTTTATTTCCTTGCACATAGCACTCAATGTTTGAACCACAAAAAAAAAATGAAAGGAAAATAAATGGCTTGGAAAAATGTTACATTGTAAATGAAGGGATGCAACACACCCTCCACAAAGGCACCCATAAATGAGACAATATGATCCCTTGATATGTTAGGAACCCCATGCCCAAACATATTACCCCCATTCACCTCATATTTACTACATGGTATAGAGAGAGGATTCTTGGGAAACATTCCTTGACTTGGGGGTTGGCCTACCCAGTAGGGCATCATGACAAGCTTCCCATACCTAGATTTGGAAAAGTTTATAAGGTCTTTGAGAATTTGTTTAGTTTGAAAATGGGGGATTTAATGCACATGTTTTTGTGGTTATTTTGTTAAATATGTCTTACTTGACAT
>ML803136.1:22181-33865 GCA_009831015.1 Picea engelmannii
TATGAATGAATCTTAGGATTTGTTTGTCATCTCTGAAGACTTGCCAATGATCAACATTGTCTGGAACTGAAGGTCTAAAGATTATTTCCAATTTTCCTTCTCCTTTCATTAAATCTTCTAAAGGTTGGAGGGTTGAAGCTGGAACTGCCAAACTGTCAGCTAGACTGTTTTGATCCCTAGGTACTGAAATGAGATCCATAGCATCAAACATTTCTATGGTATCCCAAATTGCATTTGTGTATCTCCTTAATCTTTCACTTTTGCATGCAAATTTATTTTTAACCTGGAGAATGACTAAGTCTGAGTCACCTTTGACATTTGTTATTTTTATCCCCATATCTTTTGCAATTTCTAAGCCAAGTAGAAGTGCTTCATACTCAGCCACATTATTTGTTGCATCAAATTCTAATCTAAAAGTAAAATTGTAAGACTTTCTTGTTGGTGAAACTAGGACAATCCCAACCCCTTTTCCCGATCTTGAATGTGCACCATCAAAGTTCATCTTCCAAGCCTTATTACTTTCCTTTTCATCCTTAAACTTTTCCTCAGTTGGTGCATGGAAGTTTGAACAAATAGAGAAATTTCTCATCTCAGATGTTTGGCATAAGTACTCATTGAACTGCTCTTTAGGGTCTTCTATATGGTATTTCCTTTCTTTTTGTCTAAAGAGCCTGAAACTTTCGATTGATGGAGGAGGGTATGGGATAGTTGAAAAGGATAAATCCATGTTGATGCAACCACCCATGTGAGCTCCCCATTTTCTTGAGAGAAGCATACACCAAGCATCTGGTACATCAATTACAAGCACATCCATCTCAAAGGCAAAATATGGGCGGAAAGCTAGCTTAACTGACAGATCTATGATAATCCCAAGGGTTTCAACTTCCCTGGAATCCATGGCACATATGTTTTGATAGGTCCTTGTAACTCTAAGGCCTAGCCTTTGCATGATTCCTTTAGTAATGATGTTGGATGAAGCTCATGAATCATACATACAGTTATGTAACCATTGGTCATTTATTTCTAGAGACACAAAGAAAGGGGGATTCTCTTCCTTGGTTCTTTCTCTGCTGGTTAAAACCGCTGGTGGATCTTTGTGTAGTTCGTTTTTCTTTTCCTGATTCTTATCAACCTCTTTACCATCAGGAACATTTATTGCTTTAAGTAATTTTTCTTTTTGTGAAGGAATTTTCAGAAGGTTTGATACTGGAACCAATATTTTAGCATTCGAAATCCAACTACCTAAATCAATAGATAGATCAGTAATTGGAAGAGGAGTAATTACCTTGGGAAAATTTGTTTGAGATTTGCTTGCAACTTCTCTCCCTTTTCTTTGGTAAACTATTCCCTTATGTCTGGCCATCTCTCGGATCTGCTCGTTTGTGGGCTTGTGTCCATACAACTTGGCGACATTATCATACTCTTCAACCACTTCTTTTGATTGTTCACACCTTTCTTGCATTTGGAGCCAATGATCCATTGACAATGGGTGAGTTTCTCCAAAATTGTTTATGTGGTTAGAGCTTCTTGAATGCCCCACAAAGTTGTTTGTTTGAGGGAGGCCTTGCTCATTTATTTGACAAAATACAGGACAAGTGGACTCTTCATGAAAGTCCTCACATGCTCTACAAAAGGGTGGTATGTCCTCATTTACCACATTATTAGATTCTAACTGATTTGGTGGCCTTTGTTCTTGTTGAGGAGTTTTCTTTTGCCATCTTTCATTACTAGGCCTCGGTTGGAATCTGTTATTCTGATTTTAGGACCTCTCCATGGCTATCAACCTATTCTGCAATGCACTAAGTTGGGTAGCATGAGTGGCTTCCATTCTTTTAACCATCTCTGTTATGGCCTTTAAAGGGTCATAGGATGGATCTTTATTATCTGGAATTGTTGCTTTCTCTTTAGGATCTATCTGTCTTGAAGAACTGCCTCTTGTGAATCTTGGAAGGTTCGACTTTCTTGATGCTTGCATGTTTTTATCAATCTTGATAGTAGTTTCTTGAACTGTTTTGAGGTCGTTGGGTTCTGTATCTCTTAGTTGATATCTCATTTCACCACCGAATGCTTCAATATAGTAGATCAAGATAGCACTCTCAGGAGGTTTGATGTCTTTGTGCATGCTTGAAACTAGTTTGTTGAACCTTTTGTTGAACTCATCCATGGTTTCATTTTTATTTTTCTTCATTGTGTTGAGGGTCGCCAAAAGATGACGGTGATCTCTTTTCTCCCCCCACTTTTCAGTAAAGGCATCTATAAGGTCCTTCAATGTTTTGAAGGTGTTATCCGGCTTGTCTTCATACCAGTCTGAAGCATCATCTTCTAAGGAAAGAACAAATAACTTCATTTTTACATCTTCATAATTGTGTGCAACACACCATTTATTTATACATCTCATGAAAGATTTGACATGCATCTTAGCTGAAATGGCATTATTGCCTTAAAAACTAGGAAGTTTCTCAATTGCCTTTTCAGGAATAGCATGTGGATAATTTTTTATTGCACTAAAATCACATGGAGCATATATGGCCATTTCTGAAGTAAAACTACTACTAGCAAAAAGAAAGTGGATATCAGAAATGGACTCAGTTCCTAAAGGACTAAGTACTCTACGAAAAGAGACTTTAGCTAACCTCCTTCGATAAACCTTCTCAGGTTCAGGAATGAAGTTAAGAATGCCTTCTGAATTCCTCCTTGTAGAATACCTAGTTAAATTGGAATTAAGTGGAGTTGCCAGATGGTTGAGTCTATTTCTAATAAACTACAAGCATAAAAAAACTAAGTAAAAACAAGGAAAAACAAGTCGTGTTCCGGGAATAGAAAGATTTATCCCCTGCAACGGCGCCAAAATGTTGTCGCCTTATACACACCTGGGAGACATGGAAGAAATCTTCAATCCACTCGGTGTGTCCTTGGGGGCAAGTGAGAGTTAAAGTGTTGTCACCTAATCCTCAACTCCTTCGTCTAGGCCAACTCCCAGCGAAGCCAAGGGGGGTGGTCCCTAAAAAATATACTAAGGCTTTGAAATAAGCTAATTACAAAAATAAAATCTAGGAGTTTATTATTCTTTTAAACAATCAACCATAAACTGAGAAAACATGAAGTAAGCATTCACCACGATGTATAATCAATAAGCATATACTTGCATCAAAAAGGATACTAAGAAACAATTGTTAGATGCAAGTTTCATTCAAATTATTTCCAATAGATAACCAAATCGAAGATGAATCCTGTGGCTTTGTTGAATGTAAAAATTGAGACCAGTGCCTTAAAGTGAATCGTGGGCAATGTAGTTCGCGTGTTTTATTAGGATAAATTGATGTTTAGTTAATGAAATGGTTTGGGTCTCCTTGGAGGTTAGCTCTTTGTTTGGAAACTTGTGGAGAGTTTACCGAAACCCAATGGTCTCACCAATAAACTCACTCAAAGTGTTGGATGTCCAAAACGGGTGGGAAGCCAGGTCCCGAGAGGGCCCGCCTTACTTCGCAGGTCACTTCAAAGCGTTTTCCCGCGCATTAAGCTAACTACTTTAGAGATTGTCCTAATTAATCTATCAATCACTAACCAACACAACGTGTATGAAACTTACTTCTAACAGATCGAGACTAGCTCGCAACTCGAAGGGTCAGGAACCGCACTGAGAGCTGAGGGGAATTTGTTTATTTTAAACAAGAAAATAATTAACTAAATTGAAATGTGAGACTAATTACTAATCCACACTGACCATGCCTCAACCTAGAAAAACTTGTCCGACTGAGTTGAAACTTGGTCCACGGGTGTAGGGGGTCTCATTATCTTTCGTTTGAGTACAAATACCCCTATCAAAAATCTCGGGACCTAAGTTTTACATTAATTACCCATAATTAATTAATTCAGAACCTTAAAAAAAACCTAGCTATACTTGATGGAATTTTGCGAAATTTCGCGTGCTGTCTTATTTGGTCATTTACAACATTCCTAAACACTAGATACCTAGGAATGACTTCATTAGAACGCCTTCCACCACTTTGAAGGATTTATTGGGTGGGAGTAAAAAACTCAAGGGAGATTAACCCGGCTGGTTAGGCCACATTAACCTTCTGAGGATAAAAAACATTCAGTGAAAGAAACTCTCCTAATGAAAAAACCCTAAGGAAACGTACCTAACCATGATCCATGTAGACCTATTACATTATAAACCCACGCAGGGGTGCGGAAATCCCGCTTACAAAACTGTGTGCTGGAGAAAAAATGCCCTGTAGAACCAAAAAGTATTTGACATGTTTGCATCTAATGATGCATATCTTCATGGTACATGGAGTTGACCCCCTATTTGAAGAGGCGGTCGACACCGTTAATGCAGTGAACAGTGGTTAAAGAAGTCTTAGCATTTACTGTCCATTTAGTATGTTTGAAAGCATATTCTAGGATTTGTTACTTGAGTGCACCTTCATTTTTCATAAAGCATTCAAACCATCCAGAGATGTATCACTTGCAATGTGAGATTTAAGCATTTATTCCAACCTCAATCCGATCAATTTAAGGTAGGGAGCGTTTTTAAGGCAGAGAGCGTTTTTGGAAGCGTTTTTAAGGCTGGGAGCATTTTTGGAAGCGTTTTTAAGGCTAGGAGCGTTTTTAAGGCAGGGAGCGTTTTTGGAAGCGTTTTTAAGGCAGGGAGCATTTTTGGGAGCGTTTTAAGGCAAGGAGTGTTTTTTTTCCCTAGGGAGCACGCTTTGGGAGCGGGAGCGAGGGGGAGAGGGGGGGGGGCGCTCCCCCGCAGCCTAGGTTATCTTCTATATCTGTTTATGCTTGAAAATTAACATGGTATCAGAGCTCTAGGGCGTGAAAGAGCTTAGTTCTGTTGTCTGCTAAGAGCCTATGCAGATCCTTAGGAATTATTCAAGCACAATATTGCAGAGATGTCTTCTATTTCTGTAAGACCTGTTATCGCACAATTTGTACTTTGATAGAAGAAAAGGTAAATGGAAAGTAACTTGGTGTAACAGGAGACTATCCTATCACTGTCACCTCAATAGGATGTCTCTTTCTATTTAGGGTGGTAGGCCCAGGGAAGACGTCCCCGGTGACCTGGGGGTTTGAGAAGGCAAAATCTAAGTAGCTAGGTAAATATCCGCTCTCACAAGTCACCACCGATCAGAAAGTCCGGTTTAATAACAATGAAGAGATAATATGTCAGAAGTGTACCTGCCTGGAACAAAGCAACAAGAAAACTATATATTTGCAAGTACACTTGTTGGTTAGCATTTCATAAACCAACCAAGGTGGGTGTAATAAAAGAATTAAAGTGACTTGGAAATTTAAAGAGGAACTCCACAACAATGGCACAAGTGGAGGACTAGCGTACCGTTTTGGCCAAGGTGGGTGTAATAAAAGAAATGCAAGGAAATAAATATAACTCTAGCCTTTGCGATTTTGCAAGGATGGCTTAGGCCAATCTCTTTGCAAGGTGTGGGCAATATTTCCTAAATTATTACAATATCATATTTTTGTATTTACTTGAGAGAAGGCAAGCCCAAGAGACTCTCTTGGGTTGCTTACAATGCTTTAGAAGAAGAAGATGAAAGGGGATTTGGTGCCCAAGCTATAGGAAACTTTTTTGAATGTTTTGGGGCCCAAAACAAGTAGCACTCCACTTGATTTGTTGAAAATCTGCATAAAAATCAACAAACTATGTTTGCTAGAAAATGCTACAAACACCAAGAATCTTGTTAATTTCTATTAGCCCGATGAAACATAAATTTAAATCGAGAAATCTGAATATAAAAGTGAGTTTTTAATGACTATTCTAAAGAAAAATAATGCTTGTGAAAGAGAGGAAAATGGTGGATACAAGAAGAGGAAAACAATGGAAACTTTGGTTGATTGAATGAGTGAGTTTCCCACTCTGAAAATCACTCCTCCAATCCTCTAGTGACCTGAAAATAAGTATATCTCTTGCTACACAAGACACAAGGAGGTGAGAGCATCTAAAAAGCATGCAAAATATTTTGCTTGACTTGAAAGAAACTACCACAAAACTAATAGTAATACTACTACTAATTATTCCCAAGCAAAATACTTTGTTTGGGTCTCCAAGTTAAACTAGTGAATGAAAAAAATACAAGAAGTAAAATGCACAATGACACCTCACAAGAACACTATGAAGAGCATCAAGAAGACTCCCAATGCACACAATAGATCCTCCAAATCTTCCTTTATTATCCACAAAATGTTGCTACAAATACTTGTAGCAAGATTTACAATGAGAAAATGAGAGAGAGAGAGAAAAAAGAATGGGAGAAATTTTGGCATAATAGACTTGCTCTAAGAATGGATGATGAAATGAGAAGGAGAGGCTTTCTTTTATAGATGAGGAAGAGGAGAGACCCCACTTGGATGAGCTCCAAGTGTCATACATCCAAGGGGAGAGTGTTTCTTCAAGGGGGGCGCACTTTTAGGGTTAGTGAGGCGGGTGAGGCTTGAGGGGTGAGTGGGGAAAGGGGAAAACACCTTTCGCACTCATCAAAAATGATGCTAGGGTCAAAGGGGGGTATCACCAAAGTTTTGGGGGTCCTCTTGCATTATTTTTTTATTTTCCATGCTTTCATGAGCAAGGGGGGTGCCCCTCTTCTTAGGAAATGAACACTTGAGGTTGTTGGCTTAGCAAGGGGGGTTATTTTAAGTGGAAAATCATTTCCCCAAGTTAGGAAATACATTAGGAATCCTTTTACCACTCTCTCCCATGACTTTAGTCACTTTTACAAAATTTGGCAACTTTAATTTAGCCAATTACATGCTGATTTTTTACAGACTTGGACTCTTTATGGACAATGACTTAGCAAAACTTGTCCAAATGAGATGAAACTTGGTCCAAGGGTGTAGGGGGGCACTTTACATTTTATTTGAGTACTCATACCCCTACACCAAATCCCCAAGGACCAAATTTTTTCATTTTACATAAAAAATAATTAAAAATTCCTTGTTTGCGGGAATTTTAATTATTTAAAAAAATCCTATCAAAACTTAATGGAATTCTGCAAGACTCTAGGAGATGTCTAGAACGGTCATTTAAAACACTCCTAAACCTTATTAATCCATATGGCTCGATCATTAGAACAACTTTCACCACTTTGGAGAATTAATGTGAGTGAAAAACTCAAGGATAATTAAAATTGCAGTTAAGCAATATTAATTACCCGAGGAAAAAAAAACACTCGATGAAAGGACTTCCTTAATGATAAAGTCCTAGGTAACTAGACAAAAATTGACTCATGCTAGCATATTACAATATTATCCCATGCAAGGGAGCGGACATTTCGAGTACATAGAAAGACGTGTTGGGAGCAAAATTTGTCCTATTGAACCAAAAGTATTCAAACTGGTTGTATCGCTAGGTACATATCTTCATGGTATATGACATTGACCCCCTAGTCAAAATAGGTGGTCAACGAGACCTTCTTACTAAAACGAGGGAAGTTTCTACTTAGGTGACAATGGTAGAAACTTCCAATTGTTACGCAAGATTTGGATATTGTGGAGGGCTTTCCACAAGTACAAATCCTATGATACCAGGTATAATATGCAAGATGGTTTATGTGCAGTGGCCTTATTTTCTTCACCTTATAAAATTCATGTGGATATTTAATCTTTTCAACATGCCCTTCACAATTTTGTTCAATGCATGACACTATTTTTCTAATATATACCTATATAAAAGAAAGAATTAAAAATATGGTTGCACTGAAGATTTTCCATCATGTATCAAAGTAGCAATTGTGATCTATGCATCTCTTATTTCTATTTATACTTTCATTTGTAAAGTTTGTAACAAAACTCCATGTTTTAGTTGTTTTCACTACCTTTTATCATGTGTAGTTGACAAGTATCAGCATTTTTGTTTTGTTGCAGTCTATGATGTAACCCGTCGAGAGACATTTACAGATCTATCAGACGTGTGGTTAAAAGAATTGGACCTCTATTCTACATATCAAGATTGTGTCAAGATGGTTGTTGGGAATAAAGTAGACAAGGTAATCTCCTTTTAGAATATAAATTCAATCAAATCAATGAATATGGAAGATATGTATTTTATATAGTGTATATATGTGTAGAGACAATCCCATTTTGAATTGGAAGAAAGCTTTAGGGAAGTATTCTTTAGACTTCAAACACAAGCAAAAAGAAGACACAATGATTATTATAGTGTTAACATGGATGCATGCTTATTCTAGGGTGTGCGGTGGAGGCCCCCCATACCCAAGGATAAACTATATTGCTAGACAAACCTATGGTTTATGAATATTCTTTTCTTGGTTTAAATGGTTTGGTTGATACTATAAATGGAGTATTGATGCTTTTTGTTATAGAATAAAAAGGGGCAAGTCTTCTTTGTCACATTCTTGTCGGCCTTTCTTTGGCCAATAGGCAATTGAAATAAAAATTTCTTTCATTTACCAGTCTGAAATATTGACCATTGTTGAAAAAATCGGCATTGGAAAAATATTGCTAAGGATCTGGACATTGGGACTGTTATCGCACAATATGTAGTGTGGGAAAATCCCAACCCAATCCACGGAAGTGTGACAACTATGGGAGTACCTACCCACTATCACCTTAAATAGACACTCCCCTCGCTTTAGTGATGATGAAATCACCACAAGGGGGGAATCCCGGTGAGCCTAGGGGGATTGATATGGAAAGTGTCAGAATGATAGACGATCACCCCTATAGGTCAAGATCGGAGAAAGAGTAAGGCTTGAGAATGAGTCTTGTAGATGGAGAATGATTACCAAGTATAGAGTACCTGCAAGACAGTGTTAGCCCTGCCTAGAACAAGACAAATGATAGATATACAAGCCTTAAACCAAGGGGAATCAAGCAAGAAACCTTGCTGTCCCAAATTGCAGCAGTATGGAAATATATATATCAGCTACAAATGATAACAATAACTGCAAATTTAACCATCCAAAATCTAGTATAAGATGTCAGAAATAAAGCTAGTAATAACTAGTTAGACTTGCAATATCTAAAGAAAGAATTTGGTGGCTTTAAGGGATGTTTATTAAGTGTTATTAGCAAGTTATTATAACATCCAAGTGGTTGTAGCAAACAATTGCTACAACAACAATATCTAGCCACATAAATCAGCAAGTAAACCACCCAACAATTATCCAACAGCCAGTAGAACAATAACCAAGGTTTACAGGTGAATTTCAGTGGTAGATTAGTGAGCAAAGATTGAAAAAATATGAGTTTTATGCAACCCTAATGGCTGTAGAATTAATTTGTAACAGAAAAGAGAATTGGTAGGCCAATCAAGATGCCCCTAGGGCACAAGAAATGTTTTAGCGTATAGAATTGATTCCAACTTGAACGATTGCAATATCTCTAAAATTCACGCATACCAATGCAACAATTTTATATCTCCAATGAAAAATAGACTAATGCCAAGTCAATGGGTTAATGGAGTCTCTTGTGTACGAGCTAGTTTTTTTACTTGTCTAGGGGTGTCAGCCTTTTTACTCCCTAGAGTAAACAAAACTAGCAAGGTAAATCTAGGAGGGTGTAAGCCTTTTTACTCCTCCTATCAACCTTTGCAAGAAAAGCTTATTCGATGACAAAATGATAGATCTTGGTGGAGGGTGTATGCCTTTATACTCTTGCAAGAGTTCACAAAATTAACCTTGAAACCAAGAAGAAACAACACAAATCATGAATTCCTTACCTAGTCCAAGAAATAGCAAGATAAACCCTTTTTTACCAAGAATATTCCACCACAAGTACTAGCATATAAAATACATTCAAGAGAGAGATAGAGAAAAATGCCCAAGTAGGGAAAACATTTCAGCCATCAAGTTATAATTCTCAAGTGAGTTATGTTCAAAATGACAATGGGATGACCTCTTTTTATAGGAGGTCACCTAAAACCCATTTGTCCACAATTCAAAATGTCAACAACAAATTAGGGAGGCCAACCTCCTTTATTTTCCTTTACAACTTTAAAATTCAAAATCACAAAAAGAAAATCCCCTTTTAGGGGTGACGTCATGCCCTAAAGGGTGACGTTGGGCCACTAGAAGAGACGTTTTAGCCTAGGGTGAAAATCGTTGGGCCTCCAAAGGCCATATACCTTGCCAATAAGTGTCTTATGCATGCCAAGTGTCTCACTCTCCATCAATCCAAGCCACATCACCATCAAAACACCTTGCACTATCAAACCCTACCCTTCCAAGTGATGACGTCATGCCCCAAAACAGAAGAGTATGGCCTCCAAAGGAAAACGTTTGGGCTGGGAAGGCTAGCGAGTCACCTCCAATGGATAATCAAATGCCTCCAAAGGCAACGTCCTTCATCCAAGTTGTCCCAAGGAGAGGGGGCGCATCATCCAACCTGTGGGCTTCATTCCCCAAATGAAGGTCCATATTCAAACTTTCTCCTGTCAAAGACCTGCAAAGACAAATAAGTACGCCCTCTAAGGGTCGACAAGTTACAATATCATGCTAAGTAAGCCATATCTAATAAAAGACCCATCCGAACATGTGAATTAAATCCCCCTTTTTCAAAATAAACAAATGCTCAAAGACCTTATGCAATTTTCCAAATTTAGATATGGGAGGGGTGTCATAATGCCCTATTGGGTGAACCATTTCCTCAAGTAAGGGATGTTACCAAGGAGAAACCTTTCTAAGCCATGTAGTGAATGTGAGGTGGATGGGGTTAGACCTCTAGGTATGGGGTTTCATGACATACAAGGGCTCGTATTATCTCATTTATGGGTTCCTTTGTTGAGGGCTAGCCACATCCTTTTCCTCTTTTTGTTTTTAAAGCATATTTTTCCAAGCCCTTTATTAGCCATTTATTTTGCATGTGTCACCAAATTGAAGAAAATAAGGGGCACTAAAAAGAAAATGCATAGCCCACATACGCTTTACCTTGGCTCGCATGCCTTTCCAAGTTGAGGACAATAAGGGCCACTAAAAAGGAAATGCATAGCCCACAAACGCTCTACCTTGGAAAGTGTTATTGGTTAATTAATTATTTATTTTATGGGTCCTGTTGCCGTCCTTATACACACTTGCAAACGTGAGCTAAGTCCTGCTCACTTAGTGTGTCCTTAGAGGCACAATACCTAGGTTCAAAGCCCACGCTGTCACTTTGACTTGAACCTCTTCCGTCTAGGCTTACTCCTAGGGAAGCCAAGGGGGGTAGACCCTAGTTACTATGTGAATTATTAGATGAATTCTAAGAGTTAATTTTAGTTTATTAAAGGTGAGGGGAAGCTAGCCTATATGGCAAGCAAAAATGCAAATGCAAATCGTTAGAATGAGAATCAAGCCTTTCCCTAAGTCAACTATGACTAGTGCCTAAGGTTGGGCAAGGGGTCAATTAGATTACACAATTAAAGGATTAAATACAACTTAGACAAGAGACAAATAATGCTATAGGATACAACCAGAGTTACGTTACAATTGAGATATACAAATTGAAATACAAGATAGCTTACAATGAATAAGATGAATTAAATGATTACACCATATACATGAAAGAGATAATTAGATAAAGGAAACATTCAATTCACAAAATGAAATGATGAAATATATCATACATAAAACTTTATGAACAAGAATAAGCACATTAGATGATATTACAAATATACAAAAGGGAAATTCGATTTTAGACCAATCACATAAGATGTCACAACATAG
>ML803136.1:35167-67305 GCA_009831015.1 Picea engelmannii
AAATGTAAGAGATTAAACCTACAACCATTCATTTAAGAAGTTTTGCATGAAAAATTCACTTACAAATCATGAAGAATGCTCATCAAACCCTAGTTGTAAACCTTCCAATGAGAGAAACACCATAAAATGCCAAGAAGAATCCTCCAACAAGAGGTGTTGAGCATTAGTTTAACTCGACCATGCCAACTTGCATGTCAACTCACCCACACGCATTGTTTTGTTTGCAGAACATGCCACGTGTCCTCAAAAAGTGTGCCCAACATGCTCATGCAATGGTGCGCCAGATGTCACACTCTCAAGTTGTCAAATGTCGAAACCTTGACTTTCCACTTGACACCCTACATGGCAACCATACCTGCTAAATATAACCCTGCTAAAAATAGAAGTCACCCTAAAAATAGAAAATTTCCAAATATGTCTAGGACCACTAGGAGACCACTGCCAAATATAGTATGTATAAAAATAGACATTTCTAAAAATAGAATCTTGTCGCATGTCAATGAAAATACACTCATCGGATTCGATTTTCTGTAAGGAATTTGAATATGCGATCAGAATCATCATCTGAGACATGGAACTCCACCTGCTAAAAATAGTAAATTGTTCGCATGTCATCCGGAAAAGGCTCAATGGGATCATGAGCTCGCAATGACTTTGAATATGTGATCAATACTGCCACGAGGACCTCCGATCTTTGTCTCCTAAAAGGTAGGGAATATGCTAAAAATATACATCTCTTTATCCATGAAGACTTGTGCAAACTTTTGTCTCTGAAACAAGGAACACTACCAAACCAATCATGTACCTATACTCATATGAGAACCAACCTTGGTTCATGCCAAACCATCTCTGGGAAAAACATCTTAATGCCAGCCAAAAAAGAACATGTTGGCACTTTACCCCCAGGTTTTGCACATGGGAAAATCCATGGCTTTTCAAGACCTTTTTGGGATACATGTAACAACCAACCCAAAAGAAAGGACAACAGATAGGGCATATATGGAATATGTCATTCATGGTAAGGGATATGGACATGTTACCCTCGTTAAGGTCCCCAATAATACAATGTTGCCCAAGAGTGACAACATTTGACTAGAAGATGATGATGATCACCAAGGTGAGACAAAGAAAAAAGTATAAATTCAAAGCATCATGATTCATTATCCAATTCAACCCATGATCACCATTTTCATGCCCCAAGTATTGACATTATCACTCGATATGAAGTGTCAAATCAATGTACCTAAATGTGTAATGCACCATGTCATATGAGTGAGCTAAGCTAAGCATATAATGAAGGAATCTATGGGAAACTGTCCGTGGAGAGTCTAGAATGATATCATCAGATATCTAGAATGTGGATCATGGAGAAAAATTTCTCCTCTAGTTACCCCTAGAAGTGAGGGGGAAACAAGTAGGAATAAAGACATGGTGCTAGCCTTTTGAGTAGGGTTTCTATTGGGATAATTGCAAGTTTTCAATATAGTTTTACCTATAGATCAATTGCCATACGATGTCCACACAATGCACTAGCTTGATGAATACATCCACTGAGTTGATTGAATAGGCATGCATTGCAAACAAACACCATAATAATTGTTTCTTCATGATGTAGTGGTTCAATTGAAGGTTAACCATTTTCTGACATTTTCCTTGCTCAAGAAGTTACCCCTATCAAATAACAAATGTGTTTAGATAAGATATTCGCATAGGTATGTATTTGCATTCTATATGTTCTTAGTAGTCTCTAGGTGCATACCTATTATCACGCAAATCTGCACCAGCAAACCTGCCTAATAATTATAGGCCATCTAGCCTTGTCACCGTTAGATGCCTTTCCATTCAGACTGGTGCTTTTCCAATCTCAGGGGGGTGTCCCTAGGGATTGTATGCTAAAAAGGGAAAAAACAAAAAGTGAAAAAGAAAGAAAGACTGATCATCTCGTATGCAGTTAAAAGCAGTTTTGTTGGACTCATTTTTTTACGAGGATCATGGATATATAATCATCTCTGACTTGCGGACTCCTAATCTCCAGATACTGGAAAAAATCAAACTACTAAAAATAGCAGTTTTCTGGGATCTGATGAAGCTGACTTTGGAAGGAACCCTGATCTGTATCAATGTCTAGATGCATCTGAAACAAGACCAGTGTGATGGAATCTTGTCGGATCTTTACCCTCCAGTTGCACAAGTACTACTAGGGGTTAACAATACCCAAATAAAAAATTAGTACAAAAACATGCATCACGATTTCCATTATCCCATTGCATGGTCACATTTCACACCTAATAGGTCCAATATAAATCGTACCCTAAACAAAGACAATGTCATCCCGAACGCATTAAGTTGCTTATTTTACTGTGCATATGATGTATGAGTTTTATATTTTATATTTTATGTTTATAATGTCTATTATTAGCTTTCATATGGTTGATATTTGTATATATTTGTAAACATATTGTGTCCCCATAATATTACTTCAGAATTGCAATATTTGCACCCATCATATATTGGAATGCATATCAAGATATTTTGTGCAAATTGGTCATCTAGGTACTACTCATCATTTGTTAGGAAAATATTTATTAATGTGAAGTAGTTTTTGTTACATGTACCCTTTGTCGATTCTCTACTATATTGTAACAACATTGATAAGGTTTTTTCTATGATATATGCTTAAACATTCACTTATAGAAGTGCATGTTGGCTTGCTGTTATGTCATCATTCTACTCATTACACAAAAATGTAAGATCTATACAATGGTAGAATTTGATGGTATTTGTGTTAGGCCCGCATTTAAATTTTTTATGTTACCAAACATGAATGGTTTCTGTAATCAACTATTATAGATTATGCATGACATGTATATATTTACTTATCATCATGGTTAACCATATGAATTATGGATTATGTGACAGGAAAATGAGAGGGTTGTCAGCAAACAAGAAGGTATTAATTTTGCAAGGCAACACAAATGCATATATCTTGAATGTAGTGCAAAGGCACGCATCAATGTGGAACATTGCTTTGAGGAGCTTGTTGTCAAGGTACTTTCCCCCTCTAAATACATTAAGGCACTTTTGTTTGTTTAAGGATGTCTTCTTTCTCCGTTTTGATTGATAAACTATTTCATTTGACAAGGATCAAAGAACTACAATCTTTGCAACTTGTCTTGAATGGGGAGCCCACACAAATATACAAACATAATGAAATAAAGAAGGCATAAGCAGTTGTTTATTTTTGTTTGTTGGACAATAACCTATTGTATTTCTTAGATAAATACTTTTTTGGATATCACATCCTTTTTGGCAAGTACATACAATTCTCTTGTAACTTCAAGTAGTTATGTTTTGGTTCATGTTTCATAGAAAGAAAAGCACTATGTTCAATGCCTTTAAAATATTCTATCACGTCATGTTTTATCCTCTAGTCAAGTGTGACATATATCTTTCTTGGCACTTATTAGAGTAGAATAGGATGGAATTTTACTAAAGATCCATGAGGCTAACTAGTCTACTTGACAAAAAGCTTACATCTCATTGTATCATTCACGTACAAAAGTAAGAAAATTGGAAATAAGATCATAAAACCTGATAATTCATCATCATAAATGTTTATATGAAATATGTTCACATGCCCTGTTACATTTATCACAATATTGGACACTTTTACCTTGTTTCCCTAGCATTTAGGTTTCCATATGAAAAAAAAATCTTATGCTGCTATATTTATAAGATGGACATTTGCTATTATAATTTCGATTAGGATCATTATTTGAAAATAAGGAAAGTAACAAAGTCATTTGTGATTAATGTATTGAAGTTTTCATCATAGAACTTTGATTTCAAGGTCACTTGATTTGCATTTATGACAGATTTTGGATACTCCAAGCCTACTGGTAGATAGTGCATGTGGAAGAAGCAGAACTATTTATACACTGGAACAACCTTGTGACACCTGTAGCTATACATGTTGTTAATTTATACCAATAATGTATTCCTAGGTTATAGAAAGGTTTCTTGCGAAACTTCTTAGGAGAATAATAAAGTTGCATAAGAATAAACAGAGCAATACAACATTCTAATCTATTACAATGTATTCATAATGTAAATGTACTTCAAGTCTTTTGTGATTTTATTTCTCTTTAATCCTTCGTTGTTATTAATGCCAAACTCATTATACTGATACACTTAAGCATGTGTCAACCACCTTTTATAAAATCGGTGTTTTAGTTCTCGTTATAGCACTATAGGCTATCTTGTTGGGGATGATAATAAAATATTATTCAATATTTCATTATATAATATCAAACTATTTTGGTTTCAAGACGTAGTAACTGAGATAACTTCATGAAATTTCATATTGTTCTATTCTGATTTAAGTTTTATTTGCATTTACTACAGATTTTGGACACTCCAAACCTGTTGGCAAGTAATGCAAGTGGGACAAGGAGAATCACTTTAAATCAGGAACAAAATAGTGATAGATGTAGTTATGCTTATTGTTGATTTGTACCCATATTCTATATTTATGTTGTAAAATGATTTGTTGGAAATTCTCTAAGAATATAGTAAAATTGATTAACAATTAGGAGACCAATAGAAGACTTGTTTATATCACATCGTCCTATGAAGAGAAATGAAATGGTTATGTTATCTTTGTTTTTTCAGGTTGTATGTTTTCTGGTTGTCTGTTTTCTCAACCCTCTTTAAATCTCCATTTATATCAATGTTACACTCATTTTATGTGTAGAATAAATAATAACACTTTACATTCTAATTTATAATGCTGAAAGTTTGGGTCCAGTCTTGGAATTTGAGTTCACTCTTGAAAATATTTTTATTTCCTTTCAATTTACATATAACATAATATCTTTATTTGGAAAATATGATTTAGTTCCAAACTTTTTCATTCTTTATAACATGAAGGTATCTAAAAATTCATTCATTACTATGGAGAAGAGAGTAATGTAATGTTATCATTACACTAAACTAAGCATAATGTCATGTTATATTATATTAAAAAAACAATGTTATTGTATTTGATTTACTTTACATAATAATGTCATGTTATATTACATTTGTTTTAAACCATAATGGATATCATTGTATTAGTAAAAAGATGCAGCCGGACCATACAGCCTTGTATTACAAACTGAGAATCAGATGGCCACAACCCATAAGCAAAATGACAATGTCCTTGTTCCAAAAAACCTTACATCTGTCTACCCAAAATGTATACTAACTAGCATGGCAAGTGTACTACCATATAAACTGTCCCACTAACAATAAAAAAAACACAACAAAACATTTTAAATAGAAAAGGAACTTAGAAAGCTACTCCATGAAGGGCATCTTTTGGCACATGGATTTTCTATTGCTCTGCAGGGAATGTTCCATTTGCAGTAGCTTTCAGTTTCAAATTGGTAGAGCATTGAGTTTCCACACTTCCCTTCTTCAAGCCGAATGAGTCTTGAGCAGAGGAAGAAGTGGGGCATTGGAGAACCTCCCACCGAATGACTCTTGAGCAGAGGAAGGAGTGGGGCATTGGAGAACCTCCTGTGGGAGGTTAAGGAAACCAGCAATACAAGCTACCAAGGAGAACACTGATCCCAATTGAATTTCTGTGGTCATCTTTTCCTCCCTTGTGCCAACAACTCCAGTGGAGAGTCGATGTCACCACGGATTGTTGGGCTTTTGCTACACCTCTTTTGAACTGTTTCAAATTTCTACTAACCTACACCAACTCACACATCACACAACGATTTTTCCTACACTGAGCCATCCCCATCACAATGCCAGGGATACCCAAAGCCAAATGTGTGCCAACCAGAGTACGGATACCCTCCCGTGAAATTGTGGTGAAACTGTGATTTTATCCATTGCAACAATCCCTAGTATATAGTAGCTAGGATAATCCCCCAAGTTCGAAACATAGAGGCCAGAAACTGGGGGGAGGGAGAATCCTACTTCCCAACCCACCCTTCAAGCAAAATTAAACCACACGTGGAAAGGCATTGAACCATCATACTCTTAATAGTCAAGGGCAAGCAAAATTAAACCACACGTGGAAAGGCATTGAACCATCATACTCTTAATAGTCAAGGGCACCAGGGATTGCGGTGTAGTAAAGGTCATAGCCCATTGTCCTTTCGAACTTGTAGTTCTAGACACCTATGCATGGCTTCCATCGTGAACTTAAAGAAAGAAAGAAAATGATTTTAACGTCCACGAGGCTAACAATAGCCTATGGGACAGACCGCCTCACACAGATTTCTGCAGTTCAACCCTTTTCCTGTTCAACTTGATGATGAGCTCCCCCAATTTCTCCACTGTCCCCTCGCTGAATAAGTTATTCCAAGAGCTAGTTGTCCAGATATTTATATAGTTGTCCCTGATGTCTTTGAAAGCTTCACATTCTAAAATGAAATGTTTTTTTGATTCCACTTTTCCGAAGGTGCAAAACACACACACCCTTTCTTCCCAAGCTTCTTTTGGTCTTTTCCAATGCCCAGTTTCACAACGGAGTTGATGTGAATTGGTTCTTATTTGTGCAATAAGCATTTTGGCTCTCCAAGATATATTGGCCCCGATGTACGTTTTTTGATGATGATTGTATGTGGGATTAAACTCTTCCATATAATACTCTTTCTTTCTCCCGAGCCTTTTATCCCAAGTTCGTTTGTGGAATCTATCAATAACAAAAGCCTTTATCTATTTACTGTTCGTAGGGCACTTGTTCAAGTGGATATCCCATTTACTAAGCCATTTAATATTTTGCCTCATCCACGTCTTCTTTCTTTTGCTCAATATGTCATTGAAGACGATCTTAGGCCACCGTTTCTCTTCCATTTGCTCAATTGTTTTTAGATATCTTATGAGACGCACCATAGCAATTGCTTCAATAGGAGCAGCCCCCATTTCACTTAGCACGATATCATAAGGGACTGAACTTTTAATCTTAAACTTGTTTGTGATCAAGCGTTTTTTAATCTTCTCAATTTGTTTCCAATGTAAGTCAGATGTGTTGTTGGCCCACACTTCACAACCATATAGAACCACCAGGATCACTAAAAATCCAAAGAGAGTTTGCATAGTCTTCCAATCCCATAGCTCTGCTTCTCTGCATCTATTTTGAAAAGCATAGAATGTTTTCCAACCTCCCAAAGTTATTTTCTTTCTGCAACTTTCCCAACTTAGATTTTTGTTGAAGTCAATTCCTAGGTATTTGTAATCTGCCACTTCTTCAAGAGTGTTGCCTTCAAAGTAGAACTTATGTTGCTTATGTGTTCTTTTGCTAGAAAAAATTACCACTTTCGTCTTGCTAGTATTGACTTGCATTCCCACTGTACTACAAAAGCACTCAAGGGAAATTAGGTGTTCTTGCAACCCATGAGCGGATTTAGAAATCAAAATAAGGTCATCTGCATACAAAAGAAGCTTTATCACAAAATCACCCAAAAGAGCACCATCACCCTCCTGTGAGTTTAACCACTCTTCAAGTTTGTCAATATATAAGCCAAAGAGGGTAGGGGACAATGGGCACCCTTGCTTGACCCCAATATCGCTCCTAAAACTTTCGGAGATACCAACTGACGTTCTAATTTTGACTTTGACCTCCTCATATAGCCTATGGATGGTAGCTCTAAGATGTATAGGAACCCCAAGTTCCTTCATTCTATGCCAAAGCTTATCTCTAGGGACCGTGTCAAAATCTTTTTTGAAATCGACAAAGAAACAGAAGGCTTCCTCTTTTTTCTCCCACACTTTTTCAATGATGTGCCTTAGAGTTATACCATGATCAATCGTTGAGTGTTTAGGTCTGAAACCTGCTTGCCCTTTGGCACGCTTATCCCCTTCTTCCACCCACTTGTTGATTCTGTTTTCTAGCATACTTCCAAATAATTTCACAAACAAGGGGTTTATCATTATGGTCCTATAGTTGGAGGGATTGTTGACATCCCCACTCTTGAAAAGTGGTATTTCTAGGCTCGTTGTCCAATCTGTAGGGAATCCCTGATGAATGATGTTGTTGAAAATTTTCATAATGTGAGGTGCAAGAATTTTTGAACCCCACTTTAGATATTCTGCTTGGAGTTCAACTAAATCTTTTGTTTTTCCAACACCCAATTTTTTGATACCCACCTCAATTTCTTGCACGGTGCAGAGCTTAGTAGTAGTGTTGACCAAGGGAGGAGGGTCCACCTTGGGATCTTGCTTATAAAGATGCTTTGCATACTCAAACCATTGATAGGCTGTGATATTATTTTCATTTTGTTTCTTTCTCGTTTGAAGCTCCTTCCAAAATAACTTGGGGTTATTTCTCCCTAAGAAGATTAATTCCTCCCTCCTTGAGATCATGAAATCAACTTTCTTCTTTCTTACAATTTGTTTGTAAGATTTTATGTTTATTTCTTTATGGCTTGACTCTTTCAAAGTTTTCCTTGTTGTTTTGCATTCCTCATCAAACCAAACATTAACCGGAAAGCAGTTTGTTTCAGATTTCCTATTTTTTGCTCTTTTGCATTCTGTAAGTGCGCTTTGGATTAAATTTGTTAGCTCATGGCTATGAAGGCCCTGGGATGGAATTTTCTCCTCGTTAAACAACCTCTTTAGTGCTATCTTGAAGGTATTACAATTTTTTTGAGTCAACAGAATTCTACCCTTTGAAGGAGGTTGTCGGATTTGCTGATTTTTAGTCTCATGTTGTTGTTGTTCAGCCCAAGTTAGACTTAAATAGATCGGTTTATGATCAGATTTCATCTCCCACAGTTGTTCACCAATCAAAACTTCCTCTATTTTCTCATACAAGCCATGTGAGAAAATTGCATAGTCTACTACACTTGCTCCATTATAGGTATTGCAGGTGAAATTGCCAAAATTCGCCCATCTAGCCACCCCATTACAAATGACTAAGTCAAATGCCCCACATAAAGTAATCAGTGGTTCCCCAAAAAAATTGAATCTTTTGTTGTCCTCTGAAACTCTTTTCCACTGATGATTTCTCTCTTCTCTAAGCCAAATGGGGTTGCAGTCTTCCTTACAATGAAGAATACTAGCTTGTTCACATGTTGTCCTAGCATTGAAATCACCCACTATAAGGACTTCGCTTAGTTGAGAGTACGTTGCAATATCGTTTTTTAAAGCTGCAAAGGGGTCTTTGTGGTCAAGCCCCCTATTTTTGTAAGTTTTTGAAACTTGTGGATCAAAATAACACGCTGCAATCCTGATGATGTTACCATTTTCTAATATTTTAAACCAAATGAATTGTTTATTTGAGTCTTCTCTTTATAACTGAATGAGACGACCTTTTTTTTTCTTCACTAAGACCATGATACCCCCGTGTCCTTTACCATTCTCAGCTACTTTGTTCCACACTGCCATCTTCACATATTCTTCAAACATAGGTGTCTTGCACCCGTCATGCTCATGTGTTTCCAATAAACAAATTATGTCCCTATTTTCCGTGATAGGTCCTAACCCAGGTCCCCGCTTTCAAGGATAACCTCTGCAATTCCAACAAACTAAACTTAAGGAAACATGGGAATAGTTTGATTGCTATTTGTTTTGGTCTACAAGACTACAAGTTGAGTCTTCACCCCTATTTGACCATACTGGCCTTGTTGCATATTTTCCTGCTAATGAAATTGTTGCCTCTTCTTGGCTACCAACTTGTTGTCTTGTTTTAGAATGAGGACCGAAAAAGGCAATAAAAACTTTTCATTAGAACAACCATGCCCTTTTTCCCTCATCCCTTACTGCCCTAACCTTTAACAACTCTTCCCTTCTTTCATCTTGCTGTCTAATAGTTAAATCTTCGTCTAGAAAAAAGCGAGAGCCTCTCAAGAGTTGCTTCTTGCCTAGGAGAGTTTGTTTGTCACATATGCTTGACATGATGACTTTTATGGGCCTATCTCTTTCGCCACTACGCTTACCCACCCTCCATGCTTGGAAAATTCAGCTTTGCCAAAGCAACTTGTCCTTCAAAAATTCACTTGTAAGATCGAGAGTACGCTCATTTTTTCCATACTCTCTCACACCTTTGATAATTATGTTTGTTGCTCTACCTTGTATTTCCTTGTTTTCTCTACCTTCCATGTCGTCCCCTTGGCTATGTATTTCTTTTTCCATATGAGCAGAGTTGCTAGTGACTTGTGCCCAAGTTTTAGCTTTTTTGTAAAATCTATTTTCTCTTCATCCCTTGCTTTCACTCCATGGGTGTATGCTTGTTCACTTGTTTTCCCTTCAGCTTTGGTTGTTTTTGAGTTTATCCTCTCTCTAATTTCCATCGTAGAATCTTCCCTGATTTGCCCGACATCCTTCCAGCCTTGCCATTCAGCCTTTGTTTCCAAAAGGGCTTCTTGCAACATTTTCACTCGCCCTGTTAAACCTTTATTGTTTTCTGTTAAGTCCTGATTTTCTACTGTCAATAGTTGAATTTGAAGGTCTCTCTCATGCCCTTTGATTTCCAAAACCTCCAATCTCCTCTTGGCATTTAGTAACTCTTGCACATACAGGTCAGATGACCATGTGAGAGGTGTGGATGTAGGACTATACAACGCATGATCAACATTGTCTTTATTTATGTTGTTGTTACACCTTTGTAGAGGAGGCTTGTTAGAAATTTTATTATGGAGGGCCAATTTTTTCCTTGTTTGTTCCCACTTTAGACGAGCAACTCTGTGTTTTAAAATACCCTGAAACTGTTTGGCATTGACCCAAACCCATTTCCCTGCTTTACTTGAAGAGACAATTTTCACTTGACCTAAATGGTTTGTTTCACCCGAGGCGGGAACCTCTTGCCCATTTTTTATGAGTGTTGAATGTAATGTCATTTCCATAGGGGACAAACAAAAATAAAAAAGAAGCACCTGTCACTGTTCCTGTTCTCAGACCCGTCCTTGTCCACTCCCAACCAGGATGGCCCACCACACTGCGTTTCTTTTATGTTCTTTTCTATCAGTTTATTTAGTCACTCGTGTTTTGGACAACATGATGTTGCTCTTGGATGTTCTGTTGTTTTATTTAAATGTTGTATCTTATATTATTTACTGCAAAGCATGGAAAACGAGGACTTACCCAGATTTGGCAAGAAATCCTAAGCTTCTGGTTGATGTCCTTGTCGTTGTCCCAATATTGTGCGCTTCAACTTTAAACTGTGTTCTCTCGACGTTCTGAGTGTTGTCCTTGTCATTGTCGCTGGTCTTTCCCTATTATTGTCCCTGGTCTTTCCCTGTCGTTGTCCCTGGTCACTATGCACTCTCCCTGGTCATTGTGTCGCTGACCATGGTCACTGTGCGCTCTCCCTAGTCACTGTGCGTTATCCCTCGTCAGTTACTTATCTTCGTTGTAAATGAAAATCATGGGAGGGGAGTGAAGTGAAGTGAGGAACCCCAATGACCCCCTCCTCTTCCTTATTTGGCCTTTTCTCATGGATGCACCCATGTTGGCAAGGAGGTTTGCATCTTTATTATTAGCTTGCAACACTTGGAAAAATGAGATTGCTTCACAATGATGGGCAAATTATAATGTTCTTTGAAACAAACGGGATAAGTAAAGATGTTGAGGGATAGAGTGCTAAAGGAGGGACCTTGTCATAATTGAGTGTCTAACTACAATCATGCGATGCACCCCTTGCTCCTTTACCAAACCAAATGCAAGCATTGAAATGATGTCAATGCCTCAACCTCATTATTAGTGGACCAAACCAAATCCAAGCATTGAAATGATGTCAATGCCTCAACCTCATTATTAGTCGGATGCCTAGATCCCAATCAAAGTTTGTTTTATTAGTGAACCAAACCAAATGTAAGCATCGAAATGATGTCAATGCCTCAACCTCATTATTAGTGGGGATGCCTAGATCCCAATTAAAGTTTGTTTATAATTTTTCTTCTGGATAAAAAATGATCCCCTATACCTACCATCTTTTCGTATTATATTACATTAAAAAAAACAATGTTATTGCATTTGATTTACTTTACATTATAATATTATTTTTTCAAGGAAACATATGGTGTTATTATTATATAACAAAGAAAAATGTTTGCAAGATTCACTACTAAGATATTTATTATAAAATATTGCATTTGGTTCATTGTATCCCTCACAAGAAAAATGTTTGCAAGATTCACTACTAAGATATTTATTATAAAATATTGCATTTGATTCATTGTATCCCTCACAAGAGATGTAATTGTATTTCATAAAAGAGAGTAGGATTATTGTCACATCAAAGAAAGAGTGTGGATGTTATTATTAGTTCCTGCTAAAGCAGGGAATATAGCCGATCGATTTTCAGCCAAATTGTTGACTTTTTTATCCCAATCAAAATTTTCTATAATGTTTTGAAATGTTTTATAATATTTATGTATTAAGTTTAATATTTTGAAAAGCATAAATTGATTTTTTAATATTTAATATTCAAAAAAATGATTTTATGATTGGTTGAAAGCAATAAAATGATTATCTATCCTACTTGGATGTGAAATTGTCAGACAACAAATTAAAATTTAAAAATTTAAAAAATTGTCATATGTCCTCTTTAGATGTGGTGAGTTGTATTACTACTTGATTCTTTAATGCCATCTCCTTTGTTTGTTGTCCGAAATTTATTTTACTTTGTTCATGGTACCGAATTTGATTTCCTTACCAAAAGAGCTTGCGCATGATAATAGTAACGATGAATATAAATGCAATTAAAATAACTACGAATATAAGTGCAATTAAAATAACTATGAATATCAGTGCAATTAGAATTAAGATCAATTCCACAAGAGTCCAACTACAATTAAAATAAATGATCGCACAACGGTACAACTGCAATTGATCATCGCACAATGACGATACAAGTGCAATTAAATTGAATATCATCGCACAATGGAAAAATGGGAAATATGCCAAATAAAATATGATTACGAATAAATAAAATATGATATTCTATATTGCAATCATAAATGTCTAGATATCAAGATCTAAAAGGGTTGCAGACATTTCCAATGCATACTCCAATGTCTAGATATTGAGATTTGAAATGGCTGCAGACATTTCCAACGCATACTCATAAAAAACAAGCCAAAATAAGTCACTATGAGTTGTTTCTGCTAGAACAACAGAGCTTTAGTTAATATACATTTAATAGGTCATAAATTGACAAGAGGAGCTTGATGGTATATTTAGTAATTTAGCTTATAGCTATAATGGAGACATTGTGTGAGCAATTGAAAGCATAGTTGAACTTGTTGGCGCTATAAAGGAAGAGGCTGCTAGTTTGATTGGCAAGATTGGCAAGCAAGAGGCTACTGGTATCTAGTAATATGAGTTGTTCAAGGTATGTCTCTAGATTTTTATCTATGTTATAGATTGTTTTTGGACATCAGTTGGATTTGTATCTTTGTTATAGATTGTTTTTTGGATTTTTATCTCTATTATAGACTGCTTTTTGGATATCAATTTGTTAGAGTTTTATCAGATCGTTTTTTGGATATCAGTTTGTTGGAGTTTTATATGTAACTAGATCATGCAACTTATATGCAAAACAAGGCATTAGAATCACCATAGATCCTAAACTTTAGGGCGTAAAATCATATAAGTTACTAAATACAAATCAACTAAAATTTGGCTCCACCTCTATACTTTGCAAAATAGTCATGTTAAATAATATATAAACATCAACCAAATCTGAAAATTAAAGAAAAATTAACATAGATAAAAAGATACATATGCCAATAAACTAGTTGGGTGACCTTGAGAAGAGCTTTATAGTGGAAAGAACCGGCTCTTGTAACATTTGACATTGTCTCACAAAGGAGAACAAATTCATGATGCAAACTTGGTTGTTTGATTGGCCTTGGTGGGCAGTACTTTGTAATGAGCTAGACCAATTTTGAGGTCTCATAGAGGTTGAATGTCTATTATCACACATTAACCTCCCAGAAAATTCACTTTATTCATGGTCCATTAAAACAAACTTATGTAATTCCTATCAAAATACCTTGTGAGCTATTTCAAGAAAAAACCAAAGTCATTTTTGGCATTCAAATAAACTTGAAAATATCCCCCACCATAATTAGAAAACAGAATGAGCATCCACGTTGGGCGTTGGATAGGGTCTTAAAATCTTGAATAAAGTCATATGCCACAAGTATTTTTCAAAAAAAAAGTTGTTTCGATAGAAGATGCTTTGCATGGAAAGATTTATATAAGAAGTTGCCTACACATAGACTACTATACTTTCATCCAAACTAAAACTTAAGAGCAACAATGATACTAAAGTTATCCCTAGTTAGGATGACATAGAAGGATGACTACCAAATTTCAAACCTAATCATGGCCCAAAGTCAAGCGTAAAGTTGTATCAACGGGGATGGTTAGACATGGTTAGATAGTAAGGTTGGGTACCAAGGTTCAAATATCTTGAGGCATATTTAGTTTTTAGTGGGTTGTATTTTCGTACAAATGAGTTGTTTTAAGCGATTGAAGCCAAATTCAAGTTTGAGACAACATTGGCATAATAGATACCATGGAGAATACACATTCTCCCTAAAGATCTATTGACTAAAGAGATCTTCCTCAAATGTTATAAACCGACTACAATGTATTGTAATATTTCCAAAATTAAAAAGTTCAACCAACTACACTACAATGTAGTTATCGCATATTACGAAGGGGCATTTGTTGCAAAGTGATAAAGGAAACATCTTGTAGAGAAAAAGGTTGAACCTACAAACAACTAACACTTTATGGATCTTGGACACCATAATCACATTAATTCAAGTAAAAAAACAAAAAAGTTATAAATGTTATTTTTCTTACTACCTGAAACAACCCTTGAGTTCAAAGAGAAACCTACAACTTACACCTTACAGTAACCCCAACCTTAAGACAAATATGTTTTAACACCATGCACTTATAATCCCTACATGAAAAATTAAATAGGTACTGAGGTTTTTCTTCCAAAACATAATTTTATTAAGATTTGTTTAAAATATTTCTGAGTCTGAGTTTGAACATAAGCTCGAGCACAAGAATTCACCGCGAAGCCCCGCTTGGACACTTGGAAGCAAATAAGCAAAATATTCTTGTTTGTTTTATTCATTTATTTCTCCACATGCTTGAGTGGATTATGTGCATAAAGAGAGCAAGTTAAGAGGCATACCAAGCGCTAGGAAGCTTATCTAGAATACTAGTAGACAAAGGGGCTAAAAAGAGCAACGGTCGTCTGAATATCAACGCCTCGTCTTTATTTGCAGTAGCGGGTATTACGGAATTAACGCTAATAGAATCTTGTTCCCACTTAACCATCATGTAAATTCCATTGCCGCCCATCCCCAAGCTGGCTAATGTCAGTAGAAAATTTAAAATCTTCACAAGACACTCAACAAATCAACGACAAGTCATTTGTTTTCCCGAAATGAAGTTTTTTGTTACGCCTGTCCGATTCTCAGTACATCACAACCTTCCTTGGAAACCACTCTCGTTGTAGAACCTTCAAATTCATCGATATCTAACAAATTCTCTTAAAAAACGAGAATGAGAACAATTGCAAATGCTTCGACTTCTTGTTTTGCAAACAAAGAGGGGCTAAATTTTAGAAAATCGAACAACTATATAGATATGATGTAATGTCCCCACTTTGGGACATCATCACAACGCAAAGGTTTATGATGACCAGAGTAGCCAGATGGGTGTTATAGCGAGTACAAGGGTTATTGAGAGGCATTGTGAGGTCCAGCTAGCATTTCTCATCATATCTCATCATTATGAGCCATTCCGCACAGGTTGGCTTTGGTTTCATTGCATTCCGATGATTTCCATGATTTTGACTATTTTAAGCTATAAGTCAATTAAATTCACTGAAGAGGTCATTTTTGGCACATTACTTTGGAGGAACCTCTCATTGTAATAGCTCATTGGAATCGAGAGGAGCAACACTACAGGATGGGATGGCTAAAAGTGACTTTCAGTGGCCAAGGAAGCCACAAGGAGAGATACGACGTTTTTCAGAAGTAAAAAGGTTAATTAATTAATTAAAGTGATTTAATTAATTAATTAAATATTAATAAAATGAAAGCCACTTTGGAGGGACAAAAGGAGCCAAAAATGTATAAAGGAAAGGCAAGGGCCTCTACTCATTCATTCATGTATGATCATATTTTGATATCTGGCTTCTAGCTAGTGAGCCCAACATTGGGGGTTTTTAGGGTTTTGACTTAACAAACCCTAGAGGATGATTCAGTGGTGAAAGATTCCACTTAGATTGTCCCAAGCTTGGTCTCGAAGATGCAATACTCTCCCACACCATTCTAGTTCAGTTCTACATCAGTGCAAGAGGGTTCTACACCAGCCACAGGCACAGGAAGGAGGAGGGGCGCACCATTGGGGGTTTCCAGCAAGGGGGGTGCACCATTCTTGAGGGAAGGTTCGTTGTAGGAGTCTGAGAGGGCTCTTGGACATTTGAGCATTTAGGTTTTACTTGCAAGACCTTGGCCATGATTTCTAGCGCCTCTTGAGAGAGCTTGATGGTTTAGATTATTTCCTAGAGCAGTGGGATAAATTGGAGAGAAGGAAGGCATTTTTGAGATTCATATCTATTCAGTTTGGAGGAGTTATCCATAGCATTTCGGCCTGAGACTTCAGGAGGGGAATCCTATCACCCCGATCTATCATTTGGCCGAGTTTGGGCTCATTTGGAGGCTTCCTTCATCAGGGCCGAAATTGTAGGGTTTGGCAGTTTCAGGAGGGCGCAGCTCAATTGGAGGATTTGGCATTTGGAGGAGTTTCCCTTGGTATTTCAGTTTGAGATTTCAGGAGAGGTTTCCATTCATCCCGATCTACAGTTCGGCATCTTCAGTGTAGCATTTGGAGGTCTTTGACAGTATCACCGAAATTGTAGGGATTGACAATTCCAGCATGACGTGGCATCTTCCAGTGGGGGTTTGGCACTTCATACGGCCCAGATTTACCTTGGCATTGGTCTTCATCTCTTATCCATCCTTTGAAGGCTTATAGTATCTTCCTGGAGCATTTTGTAGCATCTCTGTTGTCTATCTTCTTAGCCATCTGTTGAGCATTCCATATCAACATCTTCATTGTAGCAGGTTTCTCTATTTCATGAAAAAAAGCAGATTTGAGATGTTTTGGCTTGTCTATCATATTGCATATGGTTGAGGTATGTTCCATGGTTATATCTTCTTGTTTATTGCTGCAATACACATATATAACACATCAATAAACCCTAAGGCTGAAATCAAGAGGCCATCCTGCAAGTAAACACATCTAAACAAGTAGATCAACAAAGTGTTTGACGAAATACCACAACCAGAAAAAGTTTAAAAAGACACCAAAACCGTGATGATCCTGACATAATGGTTTGGGATCATTATAGTGGTATCCGAGCTTAGATTCCTGTCAGCTAGTGGGAATTAGCACATACATACAGAGCCATAAGGAGAGATGGATAGGATATGCCTTGAGATATCATGTTTGGAGATAATGCATCACGGCCTTAGCGAGGAAACTAAGGCTATAATAACCTTTCCTCGGTACGTAGCCTTTAGGAAGCCCAGTTGGAGTGAAGAGGATATTTTACATGGCATCATTTTAGTGGATAAAAGGAGAAAAGAAGCAGCAAAATGGTGGGAAGAACAGAGAAACCCCACACCCATTAGGAGCACACAACCTTGTTGCTATTGCAAGGGGTCGTGGGAACCAGATCATAGGTGCAGGGGTAAGGATCAAAAGCACACTATTGAGGCACACTATGACAGTGATAATGAGATGTGTGAGGATGGAGCGATAGATGTTGATTTGGGATAGTCTGATGATGATAGTGACTCTTTTACAGAGGCTAGTGATAGTGACTCTTATACAGAGGATGATTCTACTAGCACACTTGAGGAGGATGATGACCCTTGTGTAGTGGATAGGCAGTTGGATGGACAGGACGATAGCACCAGCGTCTCAACAGACATATCACATACCATTGATGACCTTACACCTCAGCAGAGTGGTGACACTAGTGAGGATTCACACATGTTAGCACCTAGAGATGATGAGCTTCCTATGATGGTCATGACACATATGTCATCCTTCCAGACACCTTTGATAGCCACGCACATGAGGAGGTCAATGGCATGTCAGATAGGGTTGAGGAGCCTTGTGGGAGGGATGCACACCATAGACATGTAGATCCACCGATCCATAAGGAGATATAGGGAGTACAGACAGTCGACCTTACACATACAGATCATCATGAGGAGATTGAGTCACAGATTTGGGAGACTCCATTAGTTGAGAAGATTGCAGAGGATGATAGGTTGATGGAGAACTTACTTCTAGGATCGGCCTGCATTGATGAGGATGCACTCTTTAGCAGTCAAGATGACCATAGCACGTGTCTGAATACATCTCTATGGGATCCAAGCACAGATGATAGTAGCAGGTTGAGTGCACAGGAGGATATGGTTGCTCATACAGGATACAATGTGATTCAGGGGGAGATAGCATCTAGGGATGGCGTGCAGTGGCATACATGAGTACCCAGGAGCACAATAGACAGTGGGCAGTTCAACACGTTATCTTATGCAGAGAGTGACTTTGGGGACTCTAGATTTGACATTAGCAGGACTGACAGTGGCAGTGAAGGATATGAGGTGGCACCTGAGCATGACCATGATCAGGAGTCACACCACTTAGCATCATAGTTGAGAGTTAGTGAGGATATGATCATGGCATCCACCAGGGGCAGTGATGACATGCATGCATTGATGGCAGATTACTGTTGGAGAGTGTCAGTGGCACATGGTAGTGCAGATGAGGGATTTGACATGGATGACTTTCATACTCTCAGGGAGAGAGTATCTATGATGAGGACCGATTACCAATAGTTGTTGACTGACAGGGACTACCTATTGAGGATTGGTGAGATGTATCATGAGGCTCTGAGGGAGCAGGAGTTGGAGATGGACCGATTCACTCAGGAGTTGGAGAGCACTTGAGGATTCTTGAGAGACACACAGACATCCCTCCAAGAATCAGGGTCTAGATCAGTTGAGTCTCCTGAGGAGATTCGTCAGAGATCTACTTCATCTGTCTTAGTGGACACTCATATGTATCAGTCAGTCATGTTGATGGAGGATGTTGGTGATCTAGCAGAGGAGCACCCGTTGATGGAGGACACTTTCACTTGTGTTCTGAGGGCGGTTGACCTCCATGTAGAGGTTGATCCAGGAGTATGCCCAGGATCTATGATGTAGCATGAGTCTATGGGAGACAACATGATTATGCCGGAGCATACAGTGATGAGTGATAGCTCACAAGTACCTGCCGAGATGTATGGTGGGATTCAGATGGGTGTACTACCTTGCAGGGAGGAGACACACTTAGGGGAGCATGCAGATGCCAATCCTTCGCAGCAACATATGGCTATGAGATCTCACCTTCATCGTTGCAACAGTTGCATGGGTGATGGGAGATGGATATTGGTTTACCAACAGTTGGAGGAGTTACTTCTGGTTGTGCCTGATGATTGGAGTTTAGTGATGGCTACAAGCGAGCAGTTATCAGAGGTTCAGATAGACGTGCTCTTGGTCGAGTCCTTGGGATTGACCGAGGCAGGTGGTATTTTTCAGCCCTATGGTCAGCTACAGATATCTCCGTTACCTTTTCCCAACACATTTATCATTGACATCCGCATGAGGAGAGATAGACA
Organism: Picea engelmannii; assembly: GCA_009831015.1. NCBI lineage: Eukaryota > Viridiplantae > Streptophyta > Pinopsida > Pinales > Pinaceae > Picea > Picea engelmannii. The sequence goes on from ML803136.1 coordinate 54,879, forward strand.
GTGGCAGAGGGCATGGAGAGTGATTAGGCCGAGAACACTTGACAGGAGTACTTTTACGAAATACAACAGGTCAGAGGTGGATAGTCATGAGCATCCAACTAAGATTTGGTGTGTTATGGTGAGAACCATAGGACAGGTGATATCAGATGAGCACAGAGGGCTTCCGACAGTGATCAGTCTGGCACATGAGCAGCTAGCAGAGACTGGAAGTGATAAACTTCCAGGGTTTCCATGGGATCTTGGAGTTCACTTGGTTAGCAGGATGTTTCTCTACATGATGACCCAGGTTGCGCCAGAGAGCCACATACTCTACTAGGGGTTGATTTGGAGAGGGCCTGTAGGTTTTTGTCCGATAGAGTGAGGCAACTTTTCACTCTTGATCAACATAATCGGACATAGAGGTGGGTGGACAGGTATGACTTCTACAGAGACATTTTTACAGGTACAGATTTTGGACAGCAGGTCCAATGGTCACAGATATTTCAGCATGAGGATCCAGGAGAGGAGGATCCAGTATGTATGCAGGGGGAAAACAGTCATAGTCAAAGTAGTGCAGGGCCAGCATGGTGATCTTTGATATAGGTTAGCATGGGACCCAATGATTGCAGGATTGAGAATTTCACTGACTGACAGGGGAGAGTGGACCATTGCAAGGGAAAGTTATTCTAACTTTCCATTGAACTTCAGTGTTGAGAGGAGCGCATCACTTGTGGGTGTCTCACGGAGGTCTTGCAGCATCTCATTCGGGCATCAGCATGAGCAATTTTTGGAGTCTGTATGGATCTTGGTAGAGACTTGGAGGATGGATTCATTTCGAGATGAGGCCATGTGTCATATGCAGGAGACTCCCAGAGTTGGGATATTTTAGGGTTATACTTCTTAGGGGCTATCAATTCATGACTTCACATGGGACCTAGGGGGCAGAGTGTATGAGTGTTCATCCTTGGATGGGTTCTACTGTGTATCCCATAGGTGGACATGGGATCTTGGTATTTTATTTGAGTGGATTTGGTTATTGCTTGAGGACAAACAATTTTCTAGCAGGGAGGACTGTAATGTCCCCACTTTGGGACATCATTACAGTGCAGAGGTTTATGATGACCAGAGTAGGCAGATGGGTGTTATAGCGATTACATGGGTTATTGAGAGGCATTGTGAGGTCCATCTTGAATTTCTCATCATATCTCATCATTATGATCCATTTCGCGCAGGTTGGCTTTGGTTCCGTTGCATTCCGATGATTTCCATGATTTTGACTATTTTAAGTTATAAGTCAATTAAATTCACTTAAGAGGTCATTTTGGGCACATTACTTGGAGGAACCTCTCAGTGTAATAGCTCATTGGAATCAGAAGGAGAAACACTATAGGATGGGATGGATAGAAGTGACTTTCAATGGCCAAGGAAGCCACAAGGAGAGATAAGGCGCTTTTCAGAGGTAAAAAGGTTAATTAATTAATTAATGAAAGTGATTTAATTAATTAATTAAATATTAATAAAATGAAAGTCACTTTGGAGGGACAAGAGGAGCCAAAAAAGTATAAAGTAAAGGCAAGGGCCTCTACTCATCCATTCATGTATGATCATATTTTGATATCTCGCTTCTAGCTAGTGAGCCCAACATTGGGGGTTTTGAGGGTTTTGACTTAACAAACCCTAAAGGACGATTCAGTGGTGAAAGATTCCACCTAGCTTGTCCCAAGATTGGTCTCGGAGATGCAATATGCTCCCAGACCATTCTAGTTCGGTTCTACATCAGTGCAGGAGGGTTCTACACCAGCCACAGGCACAGGAAGGAGGAGGGGCGCACCATTGGGGGTTTCCAGCAAGGGGGGCACACCATTCTTGAGGGAAGGTTCGTTGTAGGAGTCTAAGAGGGTTGTTGGACATTTTAGCATTTGGGTTTTACTTGCAGGGCCTTAGCCATGATTTCTAGCACCTCTTGAGAGAGCTTTATGGTTCAGATTATTTCCTAGAGCAGTGGGACGAATTGGAGATAAGAAAGGCATTTTTTAGATTCATATCTATTCAGTTTGGAGGAGTTATCCATAGCATTTCGGCCTGATACTTCAGGAGGGGGATCCTATCACCCCGATATATCATTTGGCCGATTTTTGGCTCATTTGGAGGCCTCCTTCATCAAGGCCGAAATTGTAGGGTTTGGCAGTGTCAGGAGGGTGCAGCTCAATTGGAGGATTTGGCATTTGGAGGAGTTTCCCTTGGTATTTCAGTTTGAAATTTTAGAATGGGTTTCCGCTCATCCCGATCTATAGTTCGGCATCTTCAGCGTAGCATTTGGAGGTCTTTGACAGTAGGGCCGAAATTGTAGGGATTGACAGTTTCAGCAGGACGTGGCATCTTCCAGTGGGGGTTTGGCACTTCATACGGCCCAGATCTACCTTGGCATTGGTCTTCATCTCTTATCCAGCCTTTGGAGGCTTATAGTATCTTCTTGGAGCATTTTGTAGCAGCTCTATTGTCTATCTTCTTAGCCATCTGTTGAGCAGTCCAAATCGGCATCTTCATTGTAGCAGGGTTCTCTATTTCATGAATAAAAACATATTTGAGATGTTTTGGCTTGTCTATCATATTGCATATGGTTGAGGTATGTTCCATGGTTATATCTTATTGTTTATTGTTGCAATACATATATATAACACATCAGTAAACCCTAAGGCCGAAATCAAGAGGCCATCCTGCAAGTAAACATATCTAAACAAGTAGATCAACAAAGTGTTTGACGAAATACCACAACCAGAAAAAATTTTAAAAAACACCAAAACCGTGATAATCCTGGCATAATGGTTTAGGATCATTACACATGATCAGACAAAAAAGCATTTCAGACCAAATGTTTGAAGCAATGGCTTTTGTGGTCTATAAACGAGGCACTGTAATTAATATGACCACTGAATCCAATATCTTAGTATGATAAAATTTAGTAACAATAGAGAAGCGTTGTAATAACAAAGAGCATGGAGATTCCAAATGAAACAAGCAAGTAATTGACATAATAACAATTACCGTAGAAATGAATATTTTAGATCTAGCATGGTGAAAGATCCAATCGTGTAAGGATGAAACTTCCACATTTTAAAAATAAGCATATGATTCATTAACGTTTCCACGGGGCAGGCATATAGATACTCGGTAGGAATATGTAAGTTTCTTAATTATTTGTTAATTTTAATATTATTTTACAAAAATATTTATATTAAAATGTGTTTTTTTTTAATAAGTAATTAGTTTCAATTGTTTTTTTGTTTTTATTTGGATGTAAGTTTTTTAATTATTTATTATTTTATAAAAATAATAATATTAAAATGTAATTTTTAATAAAAAATTAGTTTCAATTATTTTTTTTTAACTTTTAATTTAAATTAATTAGTAAAATGATTATTATTATAATATATTAAATTATATAAGGTTATAATATATATTAGGTTTTTTTTTTATGAAGTGAAAAATTATTTAAAGATATAAAATTTTATTAATTTAAAATTATTTCATTATTTTTATAAAAAAAAATTAATAAAATTAACATAGTAATATCTATCTAAAACTTAAATCCCAAATTTTAAAAACATTTTAAAAACTTGTAAACTTGTTTTATATGATATAGATAAATATCCTAATTTTCTAAAAAGTTGTCATATTCCTTTTAGATATCGCATTCATTTTTTTTCATGGATTTGTATCGATTCAACTTAGTAAATCATAAGAGAACAAGATAATTAGTCATTCATAGGAGAGAGTAAAGCTTCAAAATTGTGTAGTCTTTTTGTAACCATGAGTACATATTTATAGTACAAGTCTGTGATGAAATTGGGAATTGAAGTTACGAATACATCTTCAGTTAAATAAGGAACTAGCCTAGCATAGACTTCTCAGCAAAAATAAATTTCTCTAGATGTTGTTCGATAGAAATAATTTTCTCATAGGAGGATACCAAAAGTCGTCGATCTAGTAATAGATGGTAAATGTTCAAAAATATACTAAACTTGTGCATGTATCATCATCTCTTCCTTGGCTAGAGGAACTTGTTCCTGTGTTTCTCTAAACCAAGGGGTAGTCTACTCCCAATGAAAGAATGTAATATTCTCTTGGATTTAAACAAAAAACATGTTCTTTGAGAGTGTTTCTAGGAAATTGGGTGAAAGTAGAGTTATGTTAAAAAATATACGAAACTTATGAATGTATCATCATCTCTTCCCTACCTAGAGAAACTTGTTCCCATATTTTGCTAAACCAAGGGGTAGTCCACTCCCAATGAAAGAATGTAATATTATCCTGATTTTAAATGAAAAGCATGTTCTTTGAGTGTTGCTAGGAAATTGGGGGAAAGTAGTGTTATTGTTGCATAAATGGACAACCCTTCAGGAAGAAAACATGATGAATATCCTCCTTGCTTAAGAGCATGATGTCATGTATGTTGTTTGTGAGGGTGTACGATGTTGGTGTTCTAGTCCTTGCTTTCTTTGGCCTCATATGCAAAGTAAGAGCCTCATATTTGTGGGGATTGAATTGTGTTTTCATTGATGATGCTCGCATGATGCTAAAGCCAATGAGTTTATTAAATAAGTAAATATATGTGTCTTGTTGTCTTTCCAAATCTATATGTCTTGTCAAAGTTTCCATATATGCCTTTGCAATCAAACTAACATGGAGAGTTGAGAAGTATGTTACAAAAATCCTTAGGGTGACACTACATTCAATAGTTTCCATATATGCCTTTGCAATCAAACTAACATGGAGAGTTGAGAAGTATGTTACAAAAATCCGTAGGGTGACATTACATTCAACTGTATCTATAAAATGTTTGATAGAAAAAATGACATAGTACTTCTTATTGATGAGTGTTGTTTTATTTGAATTGTTGACCCATGTAATGTTGTATAGGTGTAGATGTGATGTGTTCATCATCAAACCATTGTTGAGAGACTAAACTCTTGACTCTCATTATCCATAATGAGTTGATCTAATGTGTCTTTTACTTGGTAGTTAGTGTGTAAAAGAAGCTTTTCTAGAGCTGGATTGTTGCACATGTGTATCAAATTAATGTTAAATATTATGGGTTTTGAGATTGAAAGTTCTTCCTCCTTTGTTTCATGGTGCTCCTTTGTAACTAAAGTGTTGGTCTTCTTTGACTCTTTCCTTATGCATATCTCATCAGAATAACCATATATACTTTGATAAGTGTAGTATTTTCTTTTATCTTTAGAAGAAGATTGTCGTACTTGTTTTTGTTAGTTTCTCTTCCATTCCCTTCTGAAAGAAAATGAAATAGCAAATGATGACTCACTAGGATTGGAAGACTATTTTTGTTGAGGTTGTTGATGCATAGTCACCTTATAGTTCTTGCCTTGGATTTTAATTTGCAAATTGGAATGCTTGTTCCAGTGAAGTTATGTTTTCCATTTTCTTCACGAGAAAAGGAAGAACTTCAACTAAAGATTATTTTCGCAATCTACAAATTTTGACTTGATAGAGTGTTGTTATTATAATTTATGAATGAACTTTAATTGGATAGTCTTGTCAGAATATACAAATTTTGACTTGAATTTGATTTGAAGTCATCCCATTCCTTAATGGGTTCTTGATTGTTAGCTCCAAAATGTTTTGTTGAGTGCTTGGTCCTCAATATGAATTGTAACAATCATTATCATTTGTTCACATGTCAATTTTTGTTGTGTCTGAAAACATGTCTCTAGGTTGTGGAGCTATGCATCCAACTTTTGACCATTTAATAAATTGAACCGTGGAATGTCGATCTCGGTGTCCAATGTGAAAGTCAGATTCTTTAGTACATTTGTTGTTGTTGAGGTGTATGTTAATGTTTCTGGACTCAAAATTTTTGTAGTTGTCCTATAAGTTGTTGGAAAACAATCATCATGTCATTTGACACTGTATTGGCTTGGAATTTATGTGCTTGTTGGACTGGTCTTCCCTGAAAGTCATGTGATAGTTGACAATGATTTTTCTTCTCTTGAGCTAAAAGATAAAGTAGATATGGATTGACATGAACATCTAGTGATTTTCCTTTGAGAAGAATCCATTGAAAATAATAATAGCTTGACATAAAAAGTCTTGCAACAAAAATATTATTGGAAGTAATAACGTGTTGCTAGCAAAAAAACAATGTTTTATTCGAAAGAAAATTAATAAGAAAAAAATAATTCTCCCCTCTTTCCTTTTTAGTTCATTTAAAAAAAACACTAGGCTTTTGTTATTAAAGTCACATTAATAATAAGAGACCCAATTAAAAAAAAACATTGAAAATATTATTCTATATTAAATGATTTAGGGACCCTTATTTTTTTATAATTTTTTTCTCTCACCATTGCTAGTGGTCAAATGCAAGTAAAAAAACATTGCATGCTATGAAACTTTGCAACCTCGGTTGAAGGAAATGAGCAACAAGCATCTATGCAAAGGCATGGACGAAAATCAAAATCAAAATTAAATGGAAATGATGTGACGGCCAAAGAGTCCAAGCTTCAATGATACATAGGATCGTTGGATGAATGTCATGGTTGCTAGAAATTGTCTTTGTGATGTCATGAATTGAATGGTATAGTAAAGTAGAATGAAGTAGGGTGATTATTCTAAACAAATCGGGTGATAAGTACCGGGAGATTAGTGAGAAAACCAAGAATCTAATTTAAAACGATAAAGAATTTTAACTATAAAATATATAAATGACTATGAATATAATTTATAGTGGTGTAAACCTTGTATTGGGTGTTGGGGACGCAAACCCCGGGAACCCTTGTAACAATTCAATTTGATTGATTGTTTATCATAGTTTTTAATTTAAATTTAATTAATTATTAAAATAAATTAAATGAGTATTTTTATTATTTTATTATTAAAAGGTAGGTGAAGTAATTAATGGGGGGATAAGGTTGTTGAGGAATTAATGGGGGGATAAGGTTGTTGGGGAATTAATGAGGGGGATTTGAGAGAGGAGGATAAGAAAGAGGGAGGGGACTTGGAAAGGGGGGTATTTGTTTTTAGGGGAAATTGGAAAAGGAGGAGGAAGAAATTTTGAAGGAGATAGGGAAGAAGGAGGAAATTGGAAGAACAATTGTTTTGGGGAAACTCTCACAGGGCACTGTTGTTGTTGGGAACTTTGGGCTCGGGGGCCAGCAAACCGCAAGGATTATTGGATCTAGGGATCCAGAGAGGTTGTTCCTAGTTGGTTGGGAGGTTAATATTCAGTTGGGCAATTTGGGCAAGCTCAAGAACAAGAGAACCAGGGACTAAATCAACCAACCTGCAAGTCGAGGTATGTATTTTATTATGTTGTTGTTGTGATTAGGTTGAGGTATGTATTTTATTATGTTGTTGTTTTGATTATGTTGTTTATCAGTTTACTCCTTGTATAAAGAAAAACCAAAGAAAAACCATGAAAGAAAACCATAAATTAAATTGCATATTATTTCAGTAGGAAACAACAAAATAGATATGTATTTATTATTGAGGCCCTGAAATAGGAAGGCCTTACAAATGGTAATCAAGGCCCGGTTTCAAAACTGAAACCTGGGCTTGACCACCCACAACAGGATTTTGTCTTTGTGCCAACATGGTCTGCAACCTCTTCCCAGTTTCCTAATCCATACATTTCAACTCCCTTACAGTTTGCCATACCTCTAAGAGCAATATCTCTTCATCTACATTCCAAATTGGGTTGTTACAAACAAAGTATTTTTTCCAAAATCTGAAACGCCCTTTGTAAATTCGTTATGTATACATCCGTAGAGTCTCTTCTCTTCTCTAACACAACCCTTTATCAGTGGGACTCGAACTTGGGTCAAAATCCCACTAGCACTAAACCACGCAAGGACAATTTTTTTTATCCAAGACCCAATATATTATAATAAAAGAATTAAAAAAGAAAAACCCTTAAAAGAATGATCAGATCCATAAAAAACTCTTGCAAATAGATTTTCCCGAGCTTATCAATGAATTTTTTGCCTTCAATTCTTCATTTGTGGGGTCTTCCCCACTCTTCCTTGTCAACCATTTTTTCCCCAGACGTTTAGTATCGATGGCCTCCTGCAGCTTGGAGCGCCATGACTCTATAGAGTGACAAGAAAACATGTTTCCCTCCGCCATCTCTTCCTCCTCTTCGAAAAAAACTATCAATTATGCGCATCTCAAATCTTGAATGCTTCATTTTTACCTGTATACCTTTGCTTCATGCATTTACATGTGTATCGATGCCTTGTGGGAGCTATGTTCCCTCTCTCTCTTAAATAGACTCAGCACTCTCAAAATAGTCACTCTGCATGAACACAAGACTAAGCATTTTAGATAGTTTCCCATCTAAGAATATCTCAGCACGCACGCATGTGGGCCTTCTGTACATTTTTTCCACCGTAAAGATGTGATCTCTTTTGTCACTCCTCTTAGATTAGTTTTCTCCAAGAAGTAGGTAATGAGCATGCAGTTTGGTCTGCCTATTGACGAAGAATGTCCCCTTCTCTATGAGGGACTCATGTGTGAAGCGTTGCCCATTCTAACATAGTATATGTTGGAGAAGAGCGCCCCCTTTTGTTAATATTATGGTAGCTACGGGAGGTATTTACCTCCATGTGTGAACCTGACAAGAATAGAAGACTTCGGAAAGCAAGAGAAAACCCTAATGAGTTGGATAATAACCCTAGAAGTCTTGTCGGCTCAAGAAGATAATTTATATTAGGTTATTAGCCTCCAAGAGAAGAAGTCGGCCATAAATAATAATAATACACTGAAAAGACACATATCGAGAAGGAGAAGTCGGCCCCAACAAATCTGGCAGAACCAGTATAAATACAGGGCGCTAGTTCTCATTTGACAGCATCTCAAAATTGCAATTCCCAGTTTTGTGTGCACTGCAGTTCCCAGTTTGGTGTGCACGTGTGGAGGAGAGCTGCAACTGTAGCTGCAGCAGCAGCTAGTTTTCAGTATGAGCTTGGACTATCTCTTGGCTAGGGTTTGGACTATCTGATCAGCTATTGTTGGTGTGATATCCTTTGAGGAAGATGCGTTACACCTTGTTTGGCTATCTAGCCTAGGGTTTTCTTCCGGAGTAATTCTCAGTCAAGGTTAAGGTGCTAAGAGGGTGGCTTCAGCCTATGGTTGGGTGACGAGGGTATCGTCAATGGTAAAATGAGCACACCATATTCTATATTCTAATAGGTTATGGACCCACACCTCCTTCATTCAGCCTAAATGCTAGAAGGAAACATAGCCGCTAGGATATTTAGCTCGCTGAGGAACTGTCGCTAGGGTTACTAGCAGAAGTAGCTTCCAAGACACTGCAGCTAGGGTTACTAGCAGGTGCAGTTACAGAAACCCTAAACCTATTGTTGAGGCACCTTAAGTGAATGGATTGACCTAATCTCTGGATAGATCAGTGTGCCCTAGCCCAGTGCATCTCCTGGTACTCTCAGAAAGCCAAGACGTGAAGTTTGAATTTTTGGTCAAATCTAGGGTTTGACCAAGTCAAGCAAGCCATGACAAACTCTATGAAGTCTGAGAACAAGTTAGATGGAGAATCTAACTTTAGAGTGTGGAAGACAAGGATTGACCTAATCCTTGCCAAGAATAAAGTGTTGGATATCGTAAAAGGAAAGATCGTGAAGCCAGAGTTTGAAGAAGGAAAAGAGAAGGAACCGCAGAACGTTGCAACTATGGAGAAGTTCAAAGATGTTGACATCAATGCCATGAGTATCATAGTGGATTTTATAAAAGACCACTTGATACCCTACATATCCCATCTTGACTCATCGAAGAAGATGTACGATGCCCTAACAAATCTCTTCTAAGTCAGAAACATTGGACAAGTTATGAGTCTGAAGAATGAGCTCCATAACATGAAGATGAATGATGACGACAGCATAACATCATACTTTGTAAGGATCTCCCAGCTAAGAGATCAACTACAATCTATTGAAGAGATCATTTCAGAAAAGGAATTGGTGAACATAGTACTCAATGGTCTTCCCAAGACGTGGGATGCATTTGCCGCAAGCATGAACACAAGGAAGGAGTATCCGACATTTTAAGAACTTTGGACTTGTTGTGTTCAAGAAGAATCAAGGATCAATGAAAAAGAGAAACCCCAAAAGAAGTACGATGATCAAGCCTTCACAACAAGATTCAAGAACTTCAGGAACAAAAGGAAGTTTGCTTAAGGAGGAAGCCAAATCAAGAGAAAGACATTTCAGAAGTACAATGCTTTAACTGTCAAAAGTACGGTCACTACAAGAATCAGTGTCCCGAGCTAAAGAAAAGGAAGAAGAAACACGAAGCATCGATTGCCGAAGAAAAGGAACCTGCAAAGAAGACTAAGCAGGATGGAAGAGACTTCTTCTTTTAAAAAGGTAACAACACTCTTCTTATTCCTTGTACATATCTTGTTTGCATCATCCCTGTACATATCTTGTTTACATCGTCCCTATACATATCTTGTATATCTATATTCTAAAAAGATAATGTGTTCTAAGAAGAACTATACCTATGGAAGAACAAACAAGATGGAAATGGATATCATTAGATAATACACATGAAAAGATGAAATACAAATCATGTGGAAGCTATTGCAAGATAAGCTGAATCAATCATGAAGAGACTTAGAAGAAGCAAAGACACAAAGAAGTCAACAATCAAAAGGAAATTAGAAAAAGACTTATGAAGTTTTGTAAAAGACAACAAGACGGAAGCTTGGACTCTGTTAGACAAGAGAGCAAATTATATATTGTTGAAGACAATAAGGATGCAGATGGAAGCGTGGACTCTGTCAGACGAAGGGAGCTGATTATATGCCCTCTTACATGAAGAAAGGGTTAGGAGGGAGCTAATCCTATGATCCATTGAATATGATGAAATACATATCCATGGTAGCAGCCATGAAAAGACAGTATGTGTTTAGTTCAACTGCAGAAGAAGACTTCTTTGACGAAAAGCCTTAAAGTATTCCTGGTTGTCCATCTAGATCCGTGATCCTATGGTGAAAGAAAGAAGTGGAATCTCTAGGACATGGAATCTATAAGAAACTCCATGGACCCAATAGCTAAAGAAAAACATGAAGAAGGACATGAGGATTCCAAGAAAGAAAGAGGAACCAGAACAACCAGTCATTGTATCAAGAATCACAAGATTACCAGCCTGATATGAACTCACTAAAAGAAATCAAGCAGAAGAACTGAAAGTCGTGATGAAGAACCGTGTATGGAAGACTTATGAACTAAAGCATTTTGAGACCTAGAACTAAAGGTTCTCCCAGATGGAGGGAAAATACTACGATAATTACTTGTTCCAGTACACCAGACATATCACTACATGAGTCATTATATCATCTGCAAAATCCATGAGTTGGAGTTCTACATCAGATGAATGCAAAGAATGTTTTCCAGAGAAATTGAATAAAGAGCATATGAAGAGAAATCTCAAGACTTTGAGGCATATCATAAAGAGACTCTTGTACGTAGATAGAAGAAGATAACTTGGTGGAGAACCTCCAGTGCACAATAGAAGCGTAGTGAAGATTTCCTATAACATCAAGATGACTACTCAGTAGATCAGATCTCATGATGATAGAAGAAGTGCCACATGGATATGTTCCAGATTTTCAACTATGATATACTCTATCGTTCAAATCTACATGAAGCCTTCATAGTTTTCTAGACTAAAGTGCATTTGAAATCAAGCATTACATTATCCATGATGAAGTCCAGAAAGGAGAAAATGGTTCTCCAATACATATCTCCACAGATGAGCAGATAAGCAGACATTTTGGTAAAACTTCTATCCAAGATGAAAGAGTTTTTGTACTCAAGATAGAGCTCATGGAAACAACTTCCTTCTTATTGGAAAAAGGAAGAAATGACTCTCCAAGTTAGGAGGGAGCACTGAAAACATTATTGAAAACATTCATTCTTCAAAATTGAAAAATAGCCCATCTTGGACAGATGCTTTCCTGTTCGGAAAGTGGATTGAGATTTCTGACAGACAGTGACTTTCCATTATGGTTAACATGGGAAGTAGTTTGATTTTTGATGTATCATAGACAGTGACTTTCCATTGTGGTTAACATGGGGAGTGGTCTAGGGCAGTCTCTCTTCTCTAGGGTTACTCAAGAAGACTGGCATGCCTTGTTGGACAGTGATTTCTCATTGTGGTTAACATCGGGAATGGTCCATTTTGGAGGTTGATACAGGACAATATTTTCCTCTTGTGGTTAATGGAGGAAATGGTCTGGACAGTCATTCCTTAGGGTTATACATTCTCTCCAGGGAACACTTTGATTAGTGTAGGAGGAATGGCCCAGGGTGGGGAATGGTCTAGGCTCAACAATCAGGGACATACATTCCTTAGGGTTATACATTCTCTCTAGGGTGCACTTTGATTAGTGTAGGAGGAATGGCCCAGGGTGGGGAAT
>ML803136.1:77248-89382 GCA_009831015.1 Picea engelmannii
GCTCCTAATGAGTAGAATGATCAATGGCCAAATAATATCAATCAACTCCTCGAGCAACTACTCTACTTGAAACTCAACTCCATCAAACATTGAACTACCAAGCACTCCAATCCCTGGATCCCATATCAAAATGTGAACTGCAATGCCTCGTGAGATATAATCCTGTAACATATCACTACCATGAGTCTCCTGCAAATAACACACGGTTGCAAACTGAAATGAGTCTGTCCTACCAGACCATACCAAACCCAACATGGCCCCCACTGATTGAAGATGTTGCTACCATAGTGAGGTACTACAAGACCTCAACAAATCACCAACCAGTGATGTGCTCTCCCCAATACTGAAACTCAATGGAAAATCAAGGTGACTTCCCCCTACAAAGGTTCGCTCATCTCCACTAGTCAATGAAATGCCCAACCCTGTAATCCCAGGGTCCCATGCTAGTCTCTAATAGGGACCATCGTGCTGATGCTACTCTACTCTGATCATGACTTTCTGATCAAAGTATCCATTCTAGATCCTCCACTCCTGGATCCTCATAAGATGAAACAAAATATTGACCAAATGGACTCCTGGATCTCATATCAAATTTGGAAGTTCATCACTTCCAATCCCTACTAATTGTTGATGTTCCCTACTAGTAATTGTCGAAATCACTCCACCCTCATCCCAATGAGAGCTTGAATATGTAGAAATCTCTGAGATATCCTCTGTCCCATGGCCTAGTATACTCTCCATCATGCCCAGGGCCTCAACTGTCTACCCCTGATGATCCACCCCTATCTTGATGTATGCAATCAAGACACTCATGTTAGGTGGTCTCGAACTACCAACTCTCCATGCCCTCTGCCATTGTCTAGCTCCCCCTGTGTTGCTATCAATGATAAAAGTATCGGGAAAGGCCATCATAAATATCAGCAACCAACTATAGGATTGGAAAGTAGCATATGCTTTGGTCAATCCAAAGGTCTTAACCAAAATCTCGTCCATCGATACCCATGATAAATAATCACCTATACTCATCACTAAACACCAACCATCAAGTACAACAGTAGGTATCTCTACCAACTGTGGGTCAATCATTCTCCATCCATCATCACTCACGTAATTGCTGCTACGGTGAAGGTGATCTCCCATATCTGTATACTGCTTCAAGGGAGAGGAATCTCCCTGATCTACTGAGTACATCTCATCCATGCCATCCAATGCATCCCCCTGAATCCCACTGTACACCTCTATAAGTCTTTGTGAACTACCACTCATCATTGTGTGCCCCTGCATACTCATGTGATCTCTTGTATACAGCTACAACATCATGGATCCTAGGTGTACTACGGGGTCATCATCTACATTAAGGTCAACCAATTCTGGAACATAAATGGAAGTGTCCTCAGAACTTCCCCTATATCTGGAATCCCCATGTGTATATGTGTGCCCAACTGTCTCAACACCCCTCGTGAAGGGTGGTCCCTGTGACCTATGGATATCCTCATGTATCTCTGGATCATATCTCTCCATACTCATCAGTGATCCTGGGTACTCCTCATTCTCCTCCCTCAAATGGTGCTCCACTGCTAAACCACCAACATCCTCTCGCAATATGGCTGAGGGATATATCTGACTCTTTGCTGAAATAGGTGTAGTGGATTTCTGTCTAGTTTCCTCAAGGAGCTCCTTTGATATGGACTTTAATTCCTGAAGGGTTTTCTATGTGCCTTCCAAGAATCTTTGTGTGCTCATCAACTCATGAGTGAGTCGGTCCACCTCAACCTCTTGCTCCCTCAGTGCCCTGTGATACATCGCGCCAACCTCCAATAGGTAATCCCTATCCATCAACAATTGCTAGTAGTCGACCCTCATCACAATCACTCTCTCCCTGAGTGTATGGAAGTCATCAATGATAAGTCCCTCATCTAAACTATCATGTTCCATCGAGGCCCTTCAACAATAACTTGCCACCAATGCATGTGTATCATCAATGCATCTAGTGGTTGTCATGATCATGCCCTCAATGACTCTCAACTGTCCTTCCAAGTGTTGTGACTCCTTGTCACAATCCTGCTGAGGTGCTACCTCATGCCTCTCACTAATAGCGTCAACAATGGAATCCCAAACAACACACTCCTTAAAATATAAGGCACTGAACTTCCCACTGTCCCCTTTGCTACTGAGTCCTCATGTATGCCACTGCATGCCATCACGAACTGCGGCCCCTATCTAGATCGCATTGTATCCTGTATGGGCAGTTGTATCCTCCTGTGCACTCACCCTACTAATATCATCTACACCTGGATTCCATACAGATGTGTCTAAACACGTGCTATGGTCATCCCTTCCAATAAGGAGTGCATCCTCATCACTGCAAATCAATCCTGGGAGTAAGTGTCCCAACAAGATGTCAGTCTCCACAACCTGGTCCATCAGTGGAAACTCCAAGAGTGGTGACTCACTCTCCTCATACTGATAGGTATGTGTAAGGTCAACTAACTCCAAGCTATAACTCTCCTCCTGGGTCTGCAAATCCATATGTCCCTTGTGTACAATCCCCACACAAGGCTCCTCTACCATATCAAGAATGCCACTTTTATTCTCATGTGTCGTAGCTAGCATAGGTGACTGAGAAGATGAAAAATGTGGTTCACTCATAATATGAAGCTCATCATTCTCCATACATGACTTTCTGGAAGCCATGTCTACACCCACCGGTAGGTCATCCAACCTCCTAACCTCATCATGTCTAAGTGCCAACACATGTGAATCCTCACAAGTGTCACCACTATGTTGAAGTGTTGAATCCTCAACATTACCTGATGGGGAAGATGAAGGATATGCGTTATCATCCTATCCATCCAATTGTCCCTCAGATGTGCAAGAGTCACTAGCCTTATCGGACTGCTCTAAATAGGCATCTATGGTTGCATTCACATGCATCTCTTCATCCTCACTGTCATAGTGCACCTCAACAATGTGTACCTTCCCTTTACCCCTGCATCAATGATTTGGCTTCCAAGGATTTTTGCAACTGTAGCAATGCTCCCTGCATCTAATGGGTGTAGGCTCCATCTATGATCCTATCAATCCACTCGCTGGTAATGATGTATCTACATCCTTATCTGATTTTCCCCTTAGGTTGGGAGGAAAACTAGCTCTAATACCACTGTAATGTTCCTGACTTGGCTAGTCTAGGAAACGTTGCTAATGTGTGTGTAGGATCAAAGGTTTACAACATATAAATGATCATACAAATAATAAACACGACAAAGGACTGAAAATTTTGTATTATGATATCTCTGTGGATTACAAAATGGTTGAATGTGGCTGAATAAACTGACAATACTCGACTAGATCAACAGATAAAGGATCTTAGCTAGAATACAAATAAGCAACTAAAAGATAATACCCGGAATATGGGAGCACTACAGAATCAATGAAGAATGATGGAAGACCTGGATGATCTTCCTGGTGACTAGGGTGTGTCTTTCAACACCGAAATCAACCAACTAGTGTCTTCCTCTTGGAATACACTGAACTATCTCTCATGAGATGCGCCTCTTCTCGTCAATGAAAAGTCATAATCTGCATAATGGTGAATTAGGTCATTGGCCCTTCTCTTATAGATTTTCTAAACCCTAATTCGTTGTTGAAACCCTAATTCGTTGTTGACCTTTTCCCTCCAAGTGACTTTTACTTTATTTTATTATTCCTTGATTAAATCACTTAATTAATTAATTAATTAATTTTACCTCTAAAAAGTGATTTATCCATCCTTATGGCTTCTCCGGCCATTGAAAGTCACTTCTCATCATCTTATCATGTAGTTCTCTTCTTCCCAATTTCGATGAGCTATCAGACTAAGAGTTTTCTCCAAGTAATATGCCCCTTATGACCTTCTTAGTGAATTTAATTAAGATATGACCCATAATAACTCAAAATTACAGAAATCGTCGGAATGCAACGAAACCAAATCCAAGTTGTGTGTAATGGATCTTGACAATGAACGATGCAAGTCGGGCCCAAATAAACCCCTCAATATCTCTCGAACTATCTATCACCCTTATCTGGCTACTCGGGTAGGCATAACACTTTGAAATGTTGTAATGTTATAATGTCCCAAAATGGGGACATTACAATATCCTTGCCTAAAGGATTTCTTCTTGATATGTCTGTCATGGTAGGCATTTTCTCGTTCCTTCTGTATCTGCTGATGAAATCCTGCAATAAATATGTATTTTTCTAGTTCCACCAACTGTGTGAGCCTCTATTGAACAATGCCAATGTCATCCATACCTGTGAATGTTGCAATTCTGAGACTAGGAACCAAATATTCCATAGGGACAACTGCTTCTAAACCATAAACCAACTTAAAGGGAGTCTGCATTGTCAGATTCTTGCAAGTAGTTCTATAAGCCCATAGCACTGCTAGTACTCTCAAATCCCAGCTATCCCTGTTCACATTGCAAATCTTCGTCAGCGTTGTCTCCAAGATCTCATTGAAAGCTTCAAATGTCGCATTCACTTGTGGATGGTAGGGAGTAATCTTCTGATGGTGGACTTCAAATTCCTGAGTCAAAGCTTCCAATATTAAATTTCTTGATTTTGATCGGTTGTCCAATGAAAGGTAGTTCGACTCCCGGTCCTTCTACATCTCTCTGTCCTTTTGTTTATGTGATGTTCACATTCCTAGGATCATCATCTTCATCAACATTGATATTGTAACATCCTTTCAATTTCTGAAGAGGTGTAGTCCATTCATCCTCTTCTTGCACAATAGGGAGGTTAGGTGCCTCTAAAGTCTTACAACTTGTAGAGCTTGATCTATTGAAGGGTATTGGCTTTCAAATAAAAATGTAGCTACAAAATTTTGAGTCATACCGTGCCAATATGAAGTGGTGAGGCGCAGTTCTTCTTGAAGATGCCAATTGATAGGTGTTGTGTCCAGAGTGTTGATGAAATTATGCACCCATTTTTGTTGAGGAATGTTTCTCCAGGCCTCCTCACAACCTCGCACATGGTCGTTCGGACAAATTTGACCTGTGTATCGAACTTCACATCCTTATACTTGTTCTCAAAATCACACTTCCATCAAAGTACGGTATTGCATCTAGTCTTTGATGTTCTTTTTATGTGTCCCCCACCATCTTGTTGGTGTTTCTCTCAAAGCCTCATCCAATGCCAACAATCTCTATTGTACTAGTACAATTTCTTCAAAATATGATAAGAACGTTTCTAACTTATTTAAACCATCAAATGTGGGCATATTGCTTACTTCTTTGCCAATCCAACAAACTTCCCTGGTCAATCTAGCACACATCCACGCAGAAACTTCATACATTTTGTTCTGCCAATTCTCCAGTGCTTCTTCTAAGTCCGATGAGCACGTGTTGTCACTTCGTCAGCTTAAATTCCCATCTGTTGTAGGGTTAATGTAATCTTGTTGTCTCATTGTCAATTTATATATATTCTCTAGCTCATATGCGTGATCTTCTTCTCTGATGGGTTATGTGTATCTTCGACCTTCATCAGGATCCAGAGGTGTAATGAACCTAAGAACATCACCTTCCTACGTCATTCTTCTTTATTTAAGTCAACAACAGTGGAATTGTTGAAAGCCCAATCAATTCCTAACAGGGTAGGATAAGGACAATTGTCATCAACTATCTCAATCACCTTGAAGTCCACAAATGTGCTTACCCCGTCGATGTCCACAGAGACATGCTCTAATCTCCCAAAGGGGATTATTGCCTACTGATTATCCATCCTAAGCCTGATAGGGGAATAAATTAACTTAGATTTTACCATTAGTGCCCAGGTCTACTTCGTCATAGCATTGACTTCTAATCCTAAGTCGAGGACCACATAATCTATATCATAATCTCCAATCTGATCATTAAGGTGTAGTTCCTTATTTGTCCTTCTCTTTTTGGATACTTGATGTATTGCTCTATTCAACAGAGGGTCTACCTTCCCTGGTTCATACTGTCGGATCAAGTTTTGTAGTTCTTGTATGGATCTTCCATCCTTAATCAAATCAATGAACGCATACAAGAAACTAACAAGCTTGCTTACCTCTTTTCCTTCTCCCAGTGATGTTGATTGATCGAATGCCAGAGGCATCCCACATTATCTCACTTCTGGTTGTGCCTTTGATGAAGAAACCTGATCTCCTCCAAATTTTCTTCTTGCTTCTTCAAACATCTAATTTTCCTTCCTCGGATCAAACTCTTGTGTCTTCTTTGCAACTCTTCTGACCCTTCATTCTTCTGCAGTCTTTGCTAGAGTCACCTTGTCTTCTCTTTTAGCAGTGCCTCCTCTAGAGATAAAATCGACTCTAGGATCCACTCTATGAGGTTTTGCTGAGATTAATTTTACTTGTGGGTTTCCTCCTCTTCTCTCCTGAAGTTTGGCTAACAGTACAGGACAATCTTCAATAACATGTTCAAATGAGTTGCAGTAGCTACAAGTGGTACAAGGGTTCTGACAATCCCTTTCCAAATTTTTTGGATGTGCACATTTATAAAAAATTATCTGACCTCAACCTCGACCCATACCTCCTCCTCTTCCTCTTCCTATGAATCCACCGCGAGGGTTGAAGTTTCCTCTTCCTTGGGAGTTAAATTGCGTAGTATTTTTTTCATGTTGTACTTCACCTTGAATTTTATATGTGTCTCTTGATCTTTCATGCAAGAGGTCATAAGCATTACAATATTTCTCATCATGCCCCACATATTTAAAGAATGTGCAGTAAAGGTTGGTAGGTGTCTGGACATATTTTTGCATGTAATAACATTCACCAGGGCGATGTCGATTTCTACATACCTCACACCAAGGTAGAGTAACCTGCTTCAAAGGGCTCAGAGCTCCTGAATCCAATTACTCATGAAATAGAGAACAATGCTCCTTATCATGGCCCTCTAATTTGCATCTGATACACCAGATATCTTCTCTTTTATATTTTCCCTTATCTTTCTTCATATCTTCGACCTGCAGCGATAAGCTAGTTAGTTGACTCAAAATTTGACTCGTGCTTGAGCTGGACTCTCCCATAGGGGTTGATTCTAGTTTCATGGCGATCTCCAACGCCTCAGCCTGTGAAGCGATCTTATGTTGCATAAGAGGGACTCTAATGTGTGGAAAGAGGGCAGCAATGAACCTTTATTTATTATGTTCGTCTAGAATCTGAAAACTCAAATGACTTGTGAGGGTCTTAAACCTCTAAACAATCTACCAAACAGGTTCAACTACTCTCTTCTTTATTTATTTCAGCTTTTTAATGCACTGCAACTCCGAATTAGGTTTCTTGAATTCATCAATCAACGTAGTCTCAATGTCATTAAGTGGTTTCAATTGTGCAACTCCTTGAAAAAATTTCATGTACCAGCTCAGTGCGTGGTCTCTCAGGGTAGTACTAAATTGATCTCTCTTAACAACTTCATCAATGACATTCTTAATACTCCATACATCTTCGCATGAGAACCAATGTTGATCAGGATATTCAGATCCATCTCCCCTAAAGGTGGGTAACCTCATCTCATCTGCCATAGATCTTCCTAGGTTTCTTAACTGAGTATGCACTGAACCACTTGTACCAGTGCGTTGAGTGCTATGATAACTTAGGTTACTCTGGTTACTTAATGTTGCTAAAGCAACATGAGGAGTAATATTACTTACTTCAACAGTTTGCACAGTTCCTGAAGTTTCTGACTCTTCTCAGCAAGGTTCTTCAATCTTCCCTTCTTCTGCTCTAGCAGACTCTAAATGTTCCTCGTTCACCAACTCTTCTTTTTCTCCACTGTAGAACCCTTCATATTGTGCCAGTGGCTCGTGACCTTGCTCAAACAGGTTCACTAGAGGAACTTCTCTAAATTATCTCTCATTGTGCGTGTGTCCAACCTCAGTGTCGCTGCCACTGTCTGAGTTCTTTAACATTATCTCTTTATTCCAACCGATTACTGTATCCTCAAGATGTTCTTCTCATGCAATAGCATCTTGATCTGCAACTTCAAAAAATGTAAAAATTTCCCCTAGGTCCCTTAAAGAAATATCTCTCTATTTGGCTATGTGACTCTACTTTGTCAATAGAAAATTTAGTAATGGATCCTCCAATGGTACTATCAAACTAACAATCGACTACTCTTGACATGGCATTATCAACTCTCTTAACCTTCTTGATTAGCGCCGACATCCAAACCACAGGTGGTCTAGTCTGATTTCAAACTGGGTATCTACTAATATGGCTAGCCACTCATATATCTCCTGATGGATTCCTCCAAAAAAGATCTCATGTATATCGGTAAAGATATACCTTCCCAACCAATCCTTTGTACTAAGATTAGGGTTCTTGTTCTGAGCTTCAACGAAGTCCTTTTCTTGTTCTTCTATCCACTTATAAATCTGTGTCTTCAATGGAAACCACCTTGACATTCCCTCAAGAAGATCTTGATCCTAACAACAGAACCATTTGTTTGCACAGGGGCAGACCCAGGGTTCAGCTCTAACAACGCACCAACAAGCCCTAACTACTAGCCCTTTCAGGAACACCTGTGAAGTAGATGTAGTCTCACCCGAAGTAGAAATAGGGGGTTGCAGGACACAGGTGTCTACAACCAAAGGAAATACAAAACAACAACAACACAACATCTAGATATCATTTACCAAATCAACCCTACTTCGCACAGTTATATATCATATCTAACACAATGATGTAATAACTAAGTAATCAGAAGAAAAAAGAACACAACATCAATCCCATAGAACAACAAGATATGCACGGTTCACCCTCTCCCTAGGGCTACATCCACATAACTGTGTTTCTTGATATTATAGGAAAACATACAGTTCTATATGAACTCTTAGCTTGCAGATCTCTCTCCTTCTCTCTCCCTTTCTCTCCCCTCCTTTCGCACCCAGCTGCAGGGTTGATCTTCGCACCCAGTTGAATATCTTACAACACAGACTCTCTCTCAACAACAATAATCACTCATTATATTCTCTAACCCAACCTAGGTCCTCTTAAACTTTATTTATACATTACAATGATTCTTGGACAACCTTAGGCTGACACCTAGGTGTCAAAACCCTAAAATGCCAAAACCCTAGGTGTCTAAAACCCTAAGTCAACTTGACCCACATTTTTAGGGCTTCGCCAACATGTCTTTATTTATTTCCCATGAGGTGCTCCAAAGAATCTATTGGTGGCTTTTTCCACTTGCTGAGTTGTCCACGATCCATCTTCCTTGTTGATCTATCTTCCTTGGCCTTCTTGTTTAACGACTCGCTTTCTCTTACTTTTCTCCTTCTTTTCTGCTTCTTTAACCACTTCGACCCAATCTCAATCAATGTTCTTTTCGCGCAGTTCGTACTTCGTGCTTCTTTCCTTAATATTCACAACCTTCCATAACCAAGGGCCAACACCAATTGCCTAGAGTTTCAACAAGTGAAGGCTGACCACTAGCACCCGATAGGTGTCCTACAGCTACATGTTGTACCTATGTCCAAGTGGGAAGTCATTTCTATGGATTTTGTTGTGGGATTGGCGCTCTCATCGCATAGACACAATGCCATTCTTGTGATAGTTGATAAGTTGACCAAGAGTGCTCATTTTATCCCGGTTAGAGACACTTATGATGTCACTGATGCGGCACACATGTTTATAAGTGAGGTCATTTGTCTACATGGGTTACTCAATAATATCATTTCAAATAGGGACTCCCGATTCACATCTAGGTTTTGGACAAGTTTGCATTCAGCGTTGGGAAATCAGTTTAACTTAAGCACAACATATCATCCTTAAACAAATGGGAAAACTAAGAGAGTAAATTAGGTTATGGAAGACATGCTTAGGATGTATGTTATGGATAATCAAAACCATTGGGAGAAGTACCTACCTTTGGTAGAGTTCGCCTACAATAACAGTTTTCATAGCTCCATTGGAATGTCACCCTATGAAGCTCTGTATGGAAGGCCATGCAGGACGTCGTTGAGTTGGGAAAGGTTAGAAGACCGAGTGACATTTGGGCCATAATTGATTCAAGATATGGAGGAATAGGTGATTTAGATTAGGCAACGACTAAAGGAATCACAAGATAGACATAAAATTTATTTTGATGCACATAGGATTGATCGAAGTTATAAAGTGGGAGATCAAGTTTTCATTCATATCAGACCTAATAATAGTACCATTCGGTTCGAGAAGGGAACAAATTTTTCGCCTTAATTTATAAAACCATTCAAAATCCAAGAGAGAATTGGACCCACTGCCTATCGTCTCGTACTTCCACCCCACTTGCATAAAACTCATAATGTTTTTCATGTATTTGTTCTACGCCATTATGTTGTTGACGAATCTCATAAACTAAATTGGAAGGAATTACAGGTATTGGATGCGGGAACCCTCACAGTAGAACTGTTACGCATATTGGACCGTAGGGTCCGACAGCTTAGGAATCATTTGGTAGACCAAGTTAAGGTCCAATGGGACAAGTATAGCCTAGGATCTTCTACTTGGGAGGATGCAAAGACCTTATGAAGAGATCATCCCTCACTTTTTTTACCACCTCGAGAATATGTTTTCCCGAAGGTGGGGTGTATGTAATGCCACTTTTTGACTTAGACAACTAGAATTACTTAAGGCCTAATCATATTTATTTTCTATTCACTGTGAAACTATTAATGATACACTTGAAATTTTAAGACATATGAACCTATGTGAATGTCAATTCTATGAATGTTTAACATTATTTGAATTATGATGGATATTATGCAATCTATTTCTAACTTGAAAATTTTGACATTTAAAGTTGTTGGTACATGGATATCGGATTAAGATTATGACTAAATGCATTTACATGATGATATTGCATGGATATGTATGGGTTTGTGATATAGACTAATATGTAGTTCAATAGGCTATGAAATAGCCAAAGAATAATGATGATAAAAGGTTGATGTCATGAACTTCGACCAGGAAACAATATGGTATGAATCTTGTATATGAAATTATATTGGTTAAAATGCATTGCTATGATGTGTGGACAAGTGCAGGTTTTTCAAGTGGCCAGACTACCTAAGACTGAATATACGATGACAAAATTCCTAGCAACACAGTGCCACTGTATGGTCCATGGTAGGGTGTTGACCCTAGTTCTATTAGGAGGGGTGGAAGCATTTCCAACCATGTATCCTCCGAAACATGGAGTCATGGGAGGATGGTGTTAGCTCATGCTCCCCTAGACGTGTGATGATGACTGTCAGATGCCTGCTGGGGAATCTTGGTCAAGAGAATTGACACTTCCGCTTATATGTTCTATCTGGAGTTAGGTCAATATAGTTGACACTCCAAGATAGTCCAACAAAGGAATGATATGGATGGAAGATGGAAGTAGGTTAGGGAGGAAGGATGACTAGAAGTAGTTGAGAGTGTGTGGGGCTTTCACATTATGGTAGAATTTCTTGATTTCCTCGTTTAAAAAAAAAAATATGTATATATGTATGTTTATATTTTCTTAACCGAACTACAATTATCTAAGTGAATGTTGCTTGTGCTAAATTATTATAATTGAGGGATTTTGCAAACATCTAATTGGTATGCTATCTTTTATGACATGAATGTTCTTGTTGATTGGATTGGACACATGCAATAATTACTTTAGGAGTGATAATTATTGTCATTAGTGCATGTGTGAGTCATGTATGTGCTAGCTACACATGCATTCCTTGCACATGTACACTAGTATGTATAAGCATTTTACATTGACGATGTTGTTTATTTAATGTGGATGTATGAATCATGTGCCATTACCCTTATATTGTAAATTACTTTAACTTCACGACGAAGTTTCTTGAAGGGTGGGTGTATGTAACAACCCAATTTGATTGACTTTTTATCATAGTTTTTAATTTAAATTTAATTAATTATTAAAATAAATTAAATTAGTCTTTTTATTATTCTATTATTAAAAGGTAGGTGAAGTAATTAATGGGGGACAAGGTTGTTGGGGAATTAATGGGGGGATAAGGTTGTTGGGGAATTAATGAGGGGGATTTGAGAGAGGAGGATAAGGAAGAGGGGGAGGAATTGGAAAGGGGGGTCTTTGTTTTTGGGGAAAATTGGAAAAGAAGGAGGAATAAATTAT
>ML803136.1:90171-100344 GCA_009831015.1 Picea engelmannii
TGGCATGTTTGTCGTGTTATTGAGTTTGATCATGGTTTATTGTATGCAAAAAGTTTTAATTATAGAGATGAAAAATAACAACAATAAAGACAATATATATAGCACAATAAAGCCACAACTCATATATGAATTTATTCAATAACTAGAATAGTTAACCTCCATAGAAATATAGATCATATATGGAATACATGTAGCTACATAATAGGAGTGGATGAACATGCCTCCAATACAATAGATAAATCATATATAATGATCCAAAGAGGCCTCCAAAGGTTGTATACAATAGATCTGATGAAGTGGAAGTATTTCCCTTATTCAATCTGTTGAATATCTAAGTAGATTTACGCCCTACCTGACTTGGTGCGCCCCCTAGAGACTTAGATCTGATGTGTGGGTCTCTAATCCTCAAGAGAATAGAAACAATCCTATATATATGAAAGATATGTGGTCATGGAATAGATCTCTTGGTAGTTACCTGCAAATACGAACCCCCCCCCACACAATATCTCCAAAGATAATTGTGCCCTCCTTCATGAAACTCGCCCAACTGGAGAGAATGGTGAAGATGGCATGAATTCCCTCAATATAATGATTAAAATAGGTGTTATGGTGTTGGAAAACCCTCTGAAATCAATCTAAGCTTCATATCTAACAATCCTAGACCAAATCGAATCACTTCCTCTTCCACAGTGTGCCCCCTTTAGCCGAATACCTCCACAAAGTTGCGCCCTTCCTCCAAAAAACCTCTAGAACTAAAATGAACTGAATTAGAATGGTGAGGAAGGAATATTTCACCTCCTTGTCCAAGCTTGGATCAGGAAAGCTGGAATCTTTCACCACTGATCTTATCTCTACGGTTTGTTCAGTCAAAACCCTCAAAACCCCCAAGTATCATGGGCTCTCTAGAAAGAAGTCAGACATCAAAATGATAATCAACATAATGAGATAATAAAGGCCCCTATATCTCTTTTATCCCCCATGTTCACCTTTTGTCTCCAAGTGACTTTTACTTTATTTTTATTATTCCTTAATTAAATCACTTTATTAATTAATTAACATATTTTCCTCTAAAAAGAGATTTATTCATCCCTATGGATTCTCCGACCACTAAAAGACACTTCTCATCATCTAATCATGTAGTTCTCTTCCTCCTGATTCCACCGAGCTATTACACTAAGAGGTTTCTCCAAGTATTATGCCCAAAATGACCACCTTAGTGAAATTAATTAAAATATGACCCATAATAACTCAAAATTACGGAAATCTTTGGAATGCAATGAAACCAAAGGCAAGTTGTGTGGAATGGATCCTGATGATGAAATATGATTAATGATGCAAGTTGGGCCCAATAAAACCCCTCAAAAAATCCATAACTCGCTTTCACCCCCATCTGGATACTCTCGTAGGCATAACACTCTGTAACATAAAAATGTCCAGGGGACATTACAGTCTTCCCTACTAGAATATTTCTTGTCCTCAAGAAATAACTGAATCAATTTGTATATGATACCGGGATCCCATATCCACCTGTGTGACCTATAGTAAGCTCTTCTCAAGACATGGCCCCTCCAGTTTCTCACCATACATGATACTCAAATTCTCCTAAAGAGTAGAATGATCATGTGCACCTAATCCTCGGTCAACTCCCCAAAAAACCACTCTACTAGGATCTCGAACCCATCAAACTCTAGACTACCAAGCACTCCAATCCCTAGATCCCACATCAAGATGTGAACTGTAGTGCCCAACGAAGTATATTCTTGTAAGATACCAACATCATGAATCTACTGAATATCCCCAACTAACGAAACAAGTAGATACAATATCCATCAATCAAGGAGTCTCTCACATAAACTCATCTCCCAGCTATCATCTCTTGCAGAAGCCATAACCCCTTCTAATTGTTAGCACTCTGTGATTTGCCTAAGGTTGCGGAGGCAATCACAGAGGTAACCTCGAACCACTTGGATTCTTGGATCTAGCCCTCCAAGACTCAGAGAGGGATCTCTCTTTCTGAATTAACTTGGTATGGAATAGGACAGATGTTAGGCTAGCTATGAAAGTATGGGGTTTTTTATTTTTAAATGGTTAGTTTGGACAGCAAGGAGGGCCATTGGGCAAATGGGATCTGCGCTTAAAAGTGTGATTCACTCTCACATATAGACAAATTTCTCACACAGGGCAAGGTAGCGGAAATGTTGGATCGGATTAAGTTTTGATGGTGTCGATTTGAGGAAGAACTAGGGGAGGAAAAAACCAATCAAAGGAGTAGCTAAGAATTCCTAAGCTGGGCTCTTTAGATGAATAACATAAAGATTATCAAAAGGACAGATGCAGATTATTTGCCAATAAATTATGCTATGTTTACTATCTTATGATAATAAGAACTGAAAAACAAGTGGAAAGAGGACAGGAAAATACTTTAACAGAGGAAAAACGCCACCAATATATCCGCACAAGAATCCTGTAAAAGAAAGCATGCCCATTACTGACTGATCATCTTAAAGATTACAAAAATACTCTTGAAAAATCCAGGATCCTAGTCCAGCAAAAAAAATTAAAACTTCAGGTCGAACCATCTCACACAGGTCGAACCCTCTCCTACTATGCCCAGTTGAACCCCTGTTTTGTCTTTTACATCTGCATAAATAATAAAAATCTCGCAGTCTTTCCCCACACTCACACTCTACCTCTGCTTTCTCAAAATAGAAAAACAGTTACAATCCTATATGACACCTGTAAGCTATCTCTAAAAAAAAAAACAGTAAATTAAAGGAGAATTCAATTCGATAACTGCTGCTTGACATCTGGAACACTGGAGGTTTGTTAAGTTTTGCTGGTGAATCCACTCTAACAGTCATCAAAAATATAAATGCAGAGTCAGTCGAATGCTTGAGATCGTTGGATATTTGCTGCCAGCTGGAGGATAGGTGCTCTAACCGCTGCCATCTGTTCCCTGATCTTCCTCAACCGTTGCCTCGAATCATGGATCTACTTCATTCATTCTGGCAGAATTTGGGTCTTGTCTGCAATCCTCCATTGCGACAATTCTTTGGATGCTAACTTCTCTGCAGTCATGCAACAGAGGCGCTCAGGGGTAATTTCACCTGAAACAACACGTGCCCATAACTCAGAGTTGTTTCTATCTTTAATATTAAATAGAAGAGACCTGGCGTTTTCTTTGTACTTCTTGTTAACACTGCCATATATTCTGAAAAGTTCAGCTTCAACTTTTATTGATACAATCTGTGCTAACTCAGAACTCTGCATAGTATGTTCATGCCCTTCACTTTGAATCTCCTCTTTCTCTAATTTGATCCTTTTAAAGGTACTTGTCTCTGCATCACCACTGTATGGTGCATTTAACTCAAAGTTCATATGAAGTTCATTTTGTTCCTGATGTGAACCTTGTCTTAAGAAACCTGACGAATCTGTTGTTTCCACCAAAACCTGATTCTGCTCGAAGTCTTCCCTTTCTCGTTTCAAAGTTTTAGATGATTTCCCTTGACAATATTTGTCAGTCATGGCACTCAACTCGGTGTCTTCCACTTTAACAAATTTATAATCCACACTTCCATGCCTGTTCAAGACTGTTGACTCAATCTGGAAATTATTTTCCATTTTTACATCCTTTTTAGGTTGTTCATCCCATACCATAGCCAAAGAAGATGCCAATGATTCTCTCAGTTTGGCTATGACTGAGTCAGATGAATCAACATGACCCTTGGGAGAAAATAAATCTATCTGTATAGTCTTCTTCTCATGTGTCGGAGATTGACACATCTTTACGTTGGGTACTCCAACGAGAACCTTTAATGGTACGTTATCCATTGAAGAAGAGTATGGTGCACTAGGATAAAAATCTACATCTTGCTTTGACATTTTCTCAATATCCTTCAACCTGCATTCATGCACTTCTGACATTGACACTATTCCAGAATGCCCATGATCTTCAAGAAGTTCATGGGACATGATTGTATGGCTTCGAGAAAGAGGTAACTCTTGAAGAAACTTTTCAAATGCATCAAGCCGTACTCTTCCCTTAACTTCGACATATGTAGACCAATCTTTTGCTGAGGTTTTCTCACCACTTATGAAAACAACAACAACTGTTTTAACAACAAAGGGATTTAAATGTACAGTTCCCTCCCAAAGTGTTTCATAAGATAATGATTGAGCTGCATTTCCTACTTGCCACTCATTCAGATCATCAGAATATTTCATTTTCATGCTCGGGCTTTCACTTTTCCCTCTCCTAATGAGCATTGTCTTGCGGGAGACAGAAAGATCATTTAATAAACCAGCCTTGCCTTATTCCAATTTACCTTGAAGGGTGTTTGCCCATTCTGTAGATTCTTCATTATGAATTGTATTAACAACTTCTGCATCTTCATTAGATTGATCTCCCCTTGAACCTATATATCCATCAAGAGACATTATTTTAGGAAGTTCCTTTTGTTCCCTCGTTACCCCGTCAGTAGCAATTTCAGCTGGACTCATGTCTGATGCATTTACCCCAACTAATTGACCAGATGATGTACACGATGGAAAAGAACCAGGGGAATCTGAACCACTGCCAATTTCATTATGGTCAAGACTATCAACTACACCAGCAACTTCATCCACATTTGGGACTTCGTCATTTTTAGTATGCTCCTGTCTAGTTTTCCACTACAAAAAGCACACCTGGTACAACCCTTGGACACCTGCGCAGTCGCCTTGGCACATGATCTCTACTACATATGGCGCATCAAAAGTTGGACCTGCACCCATTGACTGTCAACTCCTGGTCATTGCTTGACACATAAACTCTGGTAGACACCTGGGCGCACAGAGTAACTCGGTGTTTTATTTTTAAAGTTTTGGGGGACTAATCCCACATGCATGTGGTAAACCGAACTTTTGGTGTTTATATGAGCCAAGAGACACATGGTCTTTCGATGAAGTGAGCCTGAGGCTGTGCTCTGGAAATTGGCGTTGGCGATGGCGCTGGCTTGTGTGTTTGTTGTTGGTTTGTGGAAGGGTGCTAACTCATGGTGTTGAGTGCTTGGAGATTGGCCCTTGGCCAATATACCTTTTTGGAAATTAAATTTTCTTTTTTTAAACAAAATTTATATTTTGAAAAACCAAAACAGAAACCTCTGCATAAAGGCCGAGGGGCCATTTTTGGTTTTTAACACCAAATTTTGGCTAATAAACCAAATTTGTATTTGCCCAAAAGAATTAAATTTTTCCATTTCAAACCAATTCACAATTTCGTCCAAAAATGCATTGGAATTCGCCTTGAAGCTCGCGTGCAGGTACTCATTTTATGCTTGGACAGTGTCGAGCGCTTTTTGTCGCCTTCACCATGCGTCATGAGCAAAAGCGTAAAGCCTGAAATAGATAGGTATTATTCATAATATTGATTCCCTATTATATAGGGTTCTAACATAGGCTCCACCTGGGGAAGATACCTCCGAAGGAGATGTCTAGAACTGCTGAACTATGAATTTCGCCGACCAACTGATCATTGGGCTGCCCCCAGACTGTAAACTGAAAATAAAACTATGAAGGGATAAAAAGAAAAGTGCTCATCATGTTGAGCTTATTGGCGCATTCCTACCTACCCTACTTTGCTAACGGTTACTGCTTCAATCAGGTAATGAAAAAGTGCCAATGAAGCCAACCCAGCAGTTGATCCCATGATTGGGTTTCCTCATCGTGCTTGATGAAAATCAAGGCTGAAATATGTACTGGAAACTGGTGACATATTTGGCCGTTATAGAGAATACATGTTTGAAAACATGAGCTAACATAAACCTCCATGTAATCTGTTATAGGATCAATTAAAGCATGATACATGATATTCGTTCCTAGATCTTCTATGACTAGTAGACTAGTTTCATCCTCAAAATCAAACCATGCATCTACAACTTCAGCCTTATACTTGAAAACATAATCATCATCAATCTGCAAATCAACAGGTAGTACAATTTCCTCTTGCTTTGGAGAAGGAAGATTTTCGAGGAATTCTTTGAGATCTAGGAAATTGTAGGACTGAATTTGAGAATCCAAAAGTTCAATATCATTTTTGAACTTTTCAACAACTAGCTCAAGACAACAGATTTTACTTTTAGGAGAATATTTTCTCGATTCCAAAATACGAAACACAGTTGTTAAAAAGTCTTCGTCAAGGTGAAATTCTGCTAACTTACCAATGAATTCTTCTATGGCTTCACAAGATGTAGGATTTGCCACATACCCTATCATCTTGAAGCATCATCAAGGCTTTGAAATCTGGATTCTTCAACAGTGAAGTCGCTTGTGAACTTTGAAGCTCGGGATCTTGAACAATGGAGTCGCCAGGTGAATGGTACAGCCTTCCTGTGTTTGGCTTATGTTCACCATCATAAGTCAAATCTGAACATGAAGTGCACCTCTGGAGAAGGTCCCCAGTGGAGTTTCCAAAAATGTTAGGGCTCTGTGATTTGCCTAAGGTTGCGGAGGCAATCACAGAGGTAACCTCGAACCACTTGGAGTCTTGGATATAGCCCTCCAAGACTCAGAGAGGGATCTCTCTTTCTTAATTAACTTGGTATGGAATAGGACAGATGTTAGGCTAGCTATGAAAGTATGGGGTTTTTTATTTTTAAATGGTTAGTTTGGAACAGCAAGGAGGGCCATTGGGCAAATGGGGTCTGCACTTAAAAGTGTGATTCACTCTCAGATCTGGACAAATTTCTCACACAGGGCAAGGTAGCGGAACTGTTGGATCGAATTAAGTTTTGATGGTGTCGATTTGAGGAAGAACTAGGGCAGGAAAAAACCAATCAAAGGAGTAGCTAAGAATTCCTAAGCTGGGCTCTTTAGATGAATAACATAAAGATTATCAAAAGGACAGATGCGGAGTATTTGCCAATAAATTCTGCTCTGTTTACTATCTTCTGATAATAAGAACTGAAAAACAAGTGGAAAGTGGACAGGAAAATACTTTAACAGAGGAAAAACCCCACCAATATATCCACAAAAGAATCTTGTAAAAGAAAGCATGCCCATTACTAATTGATCATCTTAAAGATTACAAAAATACTCTTGAAAAGCCAAGATCCCAGTCCAGCAAAGAAAATGAAAAACTTCAGGTCGAACCCTCTCACATAGGTCAAACCCTCTCCTACTCTACCCAGTCGAACCCCTGTTCTATCTTTTACATCTGCATAAATAATAAAAATCTCTCAGTCTTTCCCCACACTCGCACTCTACCTCTGCTTTCTCAAAATAGAAAAATAGTTACAATCCTATATGACACCTATAAGTTGTCTCTAAAACAAACCAAACAGTAAATTAAAGGAGAATTCAATTCGGTAACTGTTGCTTGACATCTGGAACACTAGAGGTTTGTTAAGTTTTGCTGGTGAATCCACTCTAATAGTCATCAAAAAGATAAATGCAGAGTCAGTCGAATGCTTGAGCTCATTGGAGATTTGCTGCCAGCTGGAGGATAGGTGCTCTAACCGCTTCCATCTGTTACCTGATCTTCCTCAACTGTTGTCTCGAATCGTGGATCTGCTTCATTCATTCTGGCGGAATTTGGGTCTTGTCTGCAATCCTCCATTGCGACAATTCTTTGGATGCTAACTGCTCTGCAGTCATGCAACAGAGGCCCTCAGGGGTAATTTCACCTGAAACAACACGTGCCCATAACTCAGGGTTGTTTCTATCTTTAAGATTAAATAGAAGAGACCTGGCCTTTTCTTTGTACTTCTTGTTAACACTGCCATATATTCTGAAAAGTTCAGCTTCAACTTTTATTGATACAATTTGTGCTAACTCAGAACTCTGCATAGTCTGTTCATGCCCTTCACTTTGAATCTCCTCTTTCTCTAATTTGATCCTTTTAAAGGTACTTGTCTCTGCATCACCACTGTATGGTGCATTTAACTCAAAGTTCATATGAAGTTCATTTTGTTCTTGATGTGAACCTTGTCTTAAGCAACCTGATGAATCCGTTGTTTCCACCAAAACCTTATTCTGCTCGAAGTCTTCCCTTTCTCATTTCAAAGTTTTAGATGATTGCCCTTGACAATATTTGTCAGTCTGGCACTCAACTTGGTGTCTTCCACTTTAACAACTTTATAATCCACACTTCCATGCCTGTTCAAGACTGTTGACTCAATCTGGAAATTATTTTCCATTTTTACATCCTTTTTAGGTTGTTCATCCCATACCATAGCCAAAGCAGATGCCAAGGATTCTCTCAGTTTGGCTCTGACTGAATCAGATGAATCAACATGACCCTTGGGAGAAAATAAATCTATCTGTAYAGTCTTCTTCTCCTGTGTTGGAGATTGAYGCATCTTTACGYTGGGGTACTCCAACGAGAACCTTTAATGGTACGTTATCCATTGAAGAAGAGTATGGTGCACTAGGATCAAAATCTACATCTTGCTTTGACATTTTCTCAATATCCTTCAACCTGCATTCATGCACTTCTGACATTGACACTGTTCCAGAATGCCCATGATCTTCAAGAAGTTCGTGGGACATGACTGTATGGCTTCGAGAAAGAGGTAAATCTTGAAGAAACTTTTCAAATGCATCGAGCCGTACTCTTCCCTTAACTTCGACATATGTAGACCAATCTTTTGCTGAGGTTTTCTTGCCACTTCTAAAAACAACAACAACTGGTTTAACAACAAAGGGATTTAAATGTACAGTTCCCTCCCAAAGTGTTTCATAAGATAATGATTGAGCTGCATTTCCTGCTTGCCACTCATTCAGACCATCAGAATATATCATTTTCCTGCTCAGGCTTTCACTTTTCCCTCTCCTAATGAGCACTCTTGCGGGAGACAGAAAGATCATTTAATAAACCAGCCTTGCCTTCTTCCAATTTACCTTGAAGGGTGTTTTCCCATTCCGCAGATTCTTCATTCTGAATTGTATTAACAACTTCTTCATATTCATTAGATTGATTTCCCCTTGAACCTATATATCCATCAAGAGACATTATTTTAGGAAGTTCCTTTTGTTCCCTCGTTACCCCGTCAATAGCAATTTCAGCTGGACTCATGTTTGATGCATTTACCCCAACTAATTGACCAGATGATGTACACGATGGAAAAGAACCAGGGGAATCTGAACCACTGCCAATTTCATTATGGTCAAGACTATCAACTACACCAGCAACTTCATCCACATTTGGGACTTCGTCATTTTTAGTATGCTCTTGTCTAGTTTTCCACTACAAAAAGCACACCTGGTACAACCCTCGGACACCTGCGCAGTCACCTTGGCACATGATCTCTACTACATATGGAGCATCAAAAGTTGGACCTGCACCCATTGACTGACAACTCCTGGTCATTACTTGACACATAAACTGTGGTAGACACCTGGGCGCACAGAGTAACTCGGTGTTTTATTTTTAAAGTTTTGGGGGACTAATCCCACATGCATGCGGTAAACCGAACTTGTGGTGTTTATATGAGCCAAGAGACACACGGTCTTTCGATGAAATGAGCTCGAGGCTGTGCTCTGGAAATTGGCGTTGGCGCTGGCACTGACTTGTGTGTTTGTTGTTGGTTTGTGGAAGGGTGCTAACTCATGGTATTGAGTGCATGGAGATTGGCCCTCGGCCAATATACCTTTTTGGAAATAAAATTTTCTTTTTTTAAACAAAATTTATATTTTGAAAAACCAAAACAAAAACCTCTGCATAAAGGCCGGGGGCCATTTTTTGTTTTTAAGACCAAATTTATAAACCAAATTTGTATTTGCCCAAAAGAATTAAATTTTTCCATTTCAAACCAATTCACAATTTCGGCCAAAAATGCATCGGAATTCGCCTTGAAGCTCACGTGCAGGTACTCATTTTATGCTTAGATAGTGTCGAGCGCTTTTTTCCGCCTTCAGCATGCGTCGTGAGCAAAAGCGTAAATCCTGAAATAGATAGGTATTATTCAGAATACTGATTCCCTATTATATAGGGTTCTAACATAGGCTCCACTTGGGGAAGATAGCTCTGAAGGAGATGTCTAGAACCGCTGAACTCTGAATTTCTCCGACCAGCTGTTAAGCCCTAATGTTGGCTCATTACCCCTTAATTGGGGCATATTATATTAGTAATGTTATTTTATTTATGTCAGATTTAGGCCATTAGTTGTAATTATACCTCCTAGTCTCCTATATATA
>ML803136.1:104696-128376 GCA_009831015.1 Picea engelmannii
CAACATCGTAGTGAAAGAAGTTTGGAAGTAGGGGATTGGGTGTTTTTAAGACTACAACCATACAAACAGATGTCCCTCAAGCAAGCCAAGAAGGATAATAAATTATCACCAAAGTACTATGGACCTTATAAGGTGTTGCAAAATATTGGAACTATGGCATACAAATTGGAGCTGCCTGCATCTTCACGAGTACACCCACTTTTCCATGTTTCATGCTTAAATAAGGTTATAGGTGACAATATCCCAGTTCAAACCATATTGCCAGAACTTGACGAGGAAGGAAAAATCATATTGGAGCCTGAAGCCATCACTGACACAAGAATTCACCAGCTAAGGAATAGATCCATTTCTGAGTATCTCATTAAATGGAGGAAACTACCGGCTGAAGATTCCACTTGGGAAGATGAGTCTTTTATACAGAAGCATCCAGACTTACTCAAGTGTTGCGGACAAAACTTGTCTCAAAGGGAGGGGCATGTTAAGCCCTAATGTTGGCTCATTACCCCTTAATTGGGGCATATTATATTAGTAATGTTATTTTATTTATGTCGGCTTTAGGCCACTAGTTGTAATTATACCTCCTAGACTCCTATATATACCAAGGAGACATTTTCATTTTGAATCATCTTGTACTTGAACATTTAAGTGGGGTAAAAGGAGTTTGCCCCCTCGAAGAGGCTTATTATCTGAAATTATCTATTTTTCAAGGCGTTGAGTACTTTTCCTGAGGTTTTTCTATGCTATATTGATGTTTGGTTCTTAACACCAGCTGATCATTGTGCTGCCCCCAGACTGTAAACTGAAAATAAAACTATGAAGGGATAAAAAGAAAAGTGTTCATCATGTTGAGCTTATTGGCGCATTCCTATCTACCCTACTTTGCTAACAGTTACTGCAACAATCAGGTAATGAAAAAGTGCCAATGAATCCAACCCAGTAGTTGATCCCATGATTGGGTTTCCTCATCGTGCTTGATGAAAATCAAGGCTGAAATATGTATTGGCAACTGGTGACATATTTGGTCGTTATAGAGAATACATGTTTGAAAACTTGAGCTAACATAAACCTCCATGTAATCTGCTATAGGATCAATTAAAGCATGATACATGATATTCGTTCCTAGATCTTCTATGACTAGTAGACCAGTTTCATCCTCAAAATCAAACCATGCATCTACAACTTCAGCCTTATACTTGAAAACATAATCAGCATCAATCTGCAAATCAACAGGTAGTACGATTTCCTCTTGCTTTGGAGAAGGAAGATTTTCCAGGAATTCTTTGAGATCTAGGAAATTGTAGGACTGAATTTGAGAATCCAAAAGTTCAATATCATTTTCGAACTTTTCAACAACTAGCTAGGGACAACAGATTTTACTTTTAGGAGAAGATTTGCTCGATTCCAAAATACGAAACACAGTTGTTAAAAAGTCTTCGTCAAGGTGAAATTCTACTAACTTACCCCTGAATTATTCTATGGCTTCACAAGATGTAGGATTTGCCACATACCCTATCATATTGAAGCATCATCAAGGCTTTGAAATCTGGATTCTTCAGCAGTGAAGTCGCTTGTGAAATTTGAAGCTCGGGATCTTGAACAATGGAGTCTCCAGGAGAATGGTACAGCCTTCCTGTCTTTGGCTTTTGTTCACCATCAGAAGTCAAATCTGAACTTGAAGTGCACCTCTGGAGAAGGTCCCCAGTGGAGTTTCCAAAAATGTTAGGGCTCTATGATTTGCCTAAGGTTGCGGAGGCAATCACAAAGGTAACCTCGAACCACTTGGAGTCTTGGATATAGCCCTCCAAGACTCAGAGAGGGATCTCTCTTTCTAAATTAACTTGGTATGGAATAGGATAGATGTTAGGCTAGCTATGAAAGTATGGGTTTTTTTATTTTTAAATGGTTAGTTTGGGACAGCAAGGAGGGCCATTGGGAAAATGGGATCTGCGCTTATAAGTGTGATTCACTCTCAGATCTGGACAAATTTCTCACACAGGGCAAGGTAGAGGAAATGTTGGACGGGATTAAGTTTTGATGGTGTCAATTTGAGGAAGAACTAGGGGAGGAAAAAACCAATCAAAGGAGCCGCTAAGAATTCCTAAGCTGGGCTCTTTAGATGAATAACATAAAGATTATCAAAAGGACAGATGCAGAGTATTTGCCAATAAATTCTGCTCTGTTTACTATCTTCTGATAATAAGAACTGAAAAACAAGTGGAAAGAGAACAGGAAAATACTTTAACAGAGGAAAAACGCCACCAATATATCCGCACAAGAATCATGTAAAATAAAGCATGCCCATTACTGATTGATCATCTTAAAGATTACAAAAATACTCCTGAAAAAGTTAGGATCCCAGTCTAGCAAAGAAAATGAAAAACTTCAGGTCGAACCCTCTCACACAGGTCGAACCCTCTCCTACTCTGCCCAGTCGAACCCCTGTTATGTCTTTTACATCTGCATAAATAATAAAAATCTCTCAGTCTTTCCCCACACTCGCACTCTACCTCTGCTTTCTCAAAATAGAAAAACAGTTACAATCCTATATGACACTTGTAAGTTGTCTCTAAAACAAACCAAACAGTAAATTAAAGGAGAATTCAATTCGGTAATTGTTGCTTGACATCTGGAACACTGGAGGTTTGTTAAGTTTTGTTGGCGAATCCACTCTAACAGTCATCAAAAAGATAAATGCAGAGTCAGTCGAATGCTTGAGGTCGTTGGATATTTGCTGCCAGCTGGAGGATAGGTGCTCTAACCGCTACCATATGTTCCCTGAACTTCCTCAACTGCTGCCTCAAATCGTGGATCTGCTTCATTCATTCTGGCGGAATTTGGGTCTTGTCTGCAATCCTCCATTGCGACAATTCTTTGGATGCTAACTTCTCTGCAGTCATGCAACAGAGGCGCTCAGGGGTAATTTCACCTGAAACAACACGTGCCCATAACTCAGGGTTGTTTCTATCTTTAAGATTAAATAGAAGAGACATGGCCTTTTCTTTGTACTTCTTGTTAACACTGCCATATATTCTGAAAAGTTCAGCTTCAACTTTTATTGATACAATCTGTGCTAACTCAGAACTCTGCATAGTTTGTTCATGCCCTTCACTTTGAATCTCCTCTTTCTCTAATTTGATCCTTTTAAAGGTATTTGTCTCTGCATCACCACTGTATGGTGCATTTAACTCAAAGTTCATCTGAAGTTCATTTTGTTCCTGATGTGAACCTTGTCTTAAGCAACCTGATGAATCTGTTGTTTCCACCAAAACCTGATTATGCTCGAAGCCTTCCCTTTCTCGTTTCAAAGTTTTAGATGATTGCCCTTGACAATATTTGTCAGTCATGGCACTCAACTCGGTGTCTTCCACTTTAACAACTTTATAATCCACACTTCCATACCTGTTCAATACTGTTGACTCAATCTGGAAATTATTTTCCATTTTTACATCCTTTTTAGGTTGTTCATCCCATACCATAGCCAAAGCAGATGCCAAGGATTCTCTCAGTTTGGCTATGACTGAGTCAGATGAATCAACATGACCCTTGGGAGAAAATAAATTTGTCTGTACAGTCTTCTTCTCCTGTGTTGGAGATTGACGCATCTTTACGTTGGGTACTCCAACGAGAACCTTTAATGGTACGTTATCCATTGAAGAAGAGTATGGTGCACTAGGATCAAAATATACATCTTGCTTTGACATTTTCTCAATATCCTTCAACCTGCATTCATGCACTTCTGACATTGACACTGTTCCAGAATGCCCATGATCTTCAAGAAGTTCGTGGGACATGACGGTATGGCTTCGAGAAAGAGGTAACTCTTGAAGAAACTTTTCAAATGCATCAAGTCGTACTCTTCCCTTAACTTCAACATATGTAGACCAATCTTTTGTTGAGGTTTTCTCGCCACTTCTAAAAACAGCAACAACTATTTTAACAACAAAGGGATTTAAATGTACAGTTCCCTCCCAAAGTGCTTCATAAGATAATGATTGAGCTGCATTTCTTGCTTGCCACTCATTCAGACCATCATAATATTTCATTTTCATGCTCAGGATTTCACTTTTCCCTCTCCTAATGAGCATTCTCTTGCGGGAGACAGAAAGATCATTTAATAAACCAGTCTTGCCTTCTTCCAATTTACCTTGAAGGGTGTTTGCCCATTCCGCAGATTCTTCATTCTGAATTGTATTAACAACTTCTACATCTTCATTAGATTGATCTCCCCTTGAACGTATATATCCATCAAGAGACATTATTTCAGGAAGTTCCTTTTGTTCCCTCGTTACCCCGTCAGTAGCAATTTCATCTTGACTCATGTCTAATGCATTTACCCCAACTAATTGAATGATGATTTACTCGTGCTTGATGAAAATCAAGGCTGAAATATGTACTGGAAACTGGTGACATATTTGGTCGTTATAGAGAATACATGTTTGAAAACTTGAGCTAACATAAACCTCCATGTAATCTGCTATAGGATCAATTAAAGCATGATACATGATATTTGTTCCTAGATCTTCTATGACTAGTAGACCAGTTTCATCCTCAAAATCAAACCATGCATATACAACTTCAGCCTTATACTTGAAAACATAATCATCATCAATCTGTAAATCAACAGGTAGTACGATTTCCTCTTGCTTTGGAGAATGAAGATTTTCCAGGAATTCTTTGAGATCTAGGAAATTGTAGGACTGAATTTGAGAATCCAAAAGTTCAATATCATTTTCGAACTTTTCAATAACTAGCTCAAGACAACAGATTTTACTTTTAGGAGAAGATTTGCTCGATTCCAAAATACGAAACACAGTTGTTAAAAAGTCTTCGTCAAGGTGAAATTTTTCTAACTTACCCCTAAAT
Organism: Picea engelmannii; assembly: GCA_009831015.1. Taxonomy (NCBI): domain Eukaryota; kingdom Viridiplantae; phylum Streptophyta; class Pinopsida; order Pinales; family Pinaceae; genus Picea; species Picea engelmannii. The sequence goes on from ML803136.1 coordinate 109,560, forward strand.
TCTTCTATGGCTTCACAAGATGTAGGATTTGCCACATACCCTATCATCTTGAAGCATCATCAAGGCTTTGAAATATGGATTCTTCAGCAGTGAAGTCACTTGTGAACTTTGAAGCTCGGGATCTTGAACAATGGAGTCGCCAGGTGAATGGTACAGCCTTCCTGTGTTTGGCTTCTGTTCACCATCAGAAGTCAAATCTGAACTTGAAGTGCACCTCTGGAGAAGGCCCCCAGTGGATTTGCCAAAAATGTTAGGGCTCTGTGATTTGCATAAGGCTGCGAAGGAAATCACAGAGGTAACCTTGAACCACTTGGAGTCTTGGATCTAGCCCTCCAAGACTCAGAGAGGGATCTCTCTTTCTGAATTAACTTGGTATGGAATAGGACAGATGTTAGGCTAGCTATAAAAATATGGGGTTTTTTATTTTTAAATGGTTAGTTTGGGACAGCAAGGAGGGCCATTGGGCAAATGGGGTCTGCGCTTAAAAGTGTGATTCACTCTCAGATCTGGACAAATTTCTCACACAGGGCAAGGTTGCGGAAATGTTGGATCGGATTAAGTTTTGATGGTGTCGATTTGAGGAAGAACTAGGGGAGGAAAAAACCAATCAAAGGAGAAGCTAAGAATTCCTAAGCTGGGCTCTTTAGATGAATAACATAAAGATTATCAAAAGGACAGATGCAGAGTATTTGCCAATAAATTCTGCTCTGTTTACTATCTTCTGATAATAAGAACTAAAAAACAAGTGGAAAGAGGACATGAAAATACTTTAACAGAGGAAAAACGCCACCAATATATCCATGTCCCTCTCATGTCCCTCTCAAGGAAAATCAAGTCACTCTCGCAAGGTGGTCTCTGCCTCCCAACTCTCCATGTCCCACACAATTGTATGTAGGAATAAGGAGTTTCATATGCATTGGTCAATACCAAAGGCTTGACCAAGAACTCATCCACTGGCACCCAAAGTGAAAAATCCCATGTACTCATCACTAAAATCCAACCATCAGGTACAATAATAGGTAACTCCAAAAATTGTTGGTCAAACACTCTCCCTCCATCATCACTCATATAACTACTGCTACTATGAAGGTGATATCCCAGATCTATGTATTGTTGCAGGGAAGAGGAATCTACATGCTCCACTAAGTATGTTCCTCCTTGCACTCCAATGCCTCCTCCTGGATCCCACAATACACCTCTACATACCCCTGTATACTCATGCAAGCTCATGAATCCTCCTACACCATCATGTATCCTTGGTGTACTACTGGTTCAACCTCTCCATGGATTTCAAACACTCCTAAAACCAAAATGGGAGTGTCCTCATAACTTTCCTTGGCTCTAGAATCCCTAGGTGTATGTGTATGACCAACTGACTCATAACCCCTCATGAAGGGTGGCACCTAAACATCCTCTAGCATCTCCTAATCATATTTCTCCATAACCATCAACGATCCTAGATACTCCCCATGCTCCTCCATCAACTGATGCTCCTCTATCAAAACACCAACATCCTATAGCAATGTAGTTGAAGGATATATCTGAATCTTTGCTAAGATAGATGTAGAGGGTCCCTGACTAGTCTCCTCAAGGATATCCTCTAATCTAGGCCCTAATTCTTGAAGGGTTTTTTGTGCAACTTCCAAGAATCCTCGTGTGCTCACCAACTCATGAGTGAGTTGTTCCATCTCAATATCCTTCTCCCTTAGTTCCCCGGGATACATCTCACCAACCTCCAATAGGTAATCTCTATCCATCAACAATTGCTAGTAGTCGGCCCTCATCATAGTCACTCTATCCATGAGTGTATGGAATTCATCAATGGAAATTCCCCCATCTAAACTATCATGTGCCATCAATCCCCTCCAAAAATATCCTACCACCAATGCGTGTGTATCATCAATGCGTCTAGTGGCTACCACGATCATGTCCTCATTGACTCTCAACTTTCATGTCAAGTGTCATGACTCTTGATCAAAATCTTACAACGTTGCTACCTCATGCATCTCACTGCTAGTGTCAACAAAGGAATCCCCAAAAACACACTCCTCAAAGATAAGGCGCTTAACTTCCCACTGTCCACTGTGTTACTGAGTCCTCCTATATGCCACATCACACCATCACCAACTGCTACTCCCATATGGATCACATTGTATCCTATATGAGCAGTTGTATCCTCCCATGTTCTCACTCTGCTAATGTTATATGCACCTAGATCCCATACAGATGTGTCCAAACATGAGATATGGTCATCCCTACCAATCAAGAGTGTGTCCTCATCACTGTAAACCGGTCCTGGAAGTGAGTATCCCAACAAGTTGTCGGTCTCCAAAACCTGATATAATAATAGACTCCCCAAAATAGGTGACTCGCTCTCCTCATACTTATATGTATGCATATATTCAACTGTCTCCAAGCCATGCCTCTCCTACTAGGTCTGTAGATTCATATGTCCCTTGTGTTCCAATACTACACAAGTCTCCTCTACCACCTCCAAAATGTCACCGATATCCTCCTATGCCATGTCTAACATAAATGTCTAAGAAGGTAAGGACTGTTTCATTCTCATCTCCATGGGAGGAACAGTATCCCCCATGCATGACCTCATATCAGGTGCTAACACATCTGAATCCTCCCAAGTTCCACCACTATGCTAAAGTGTTGAGTCCTCAACATTGTCTGATAGGGATGTTAAAGCACATGCGTTATCATCCTATCCATCCAACTATCCATCCGATGCATGGGATTCACTAGCCTCATCAGAATGCTCTAAATAGCACTACTACAGATTGAAAAAATTGTGATGATCTAATTGCGACGTTATGGAAAAAATATGCAATATTGTTGAAAAATAGAGGAAATTTTATTTTTTTTTCTCCATATTGCCCGATATCGTCACACTTGGAACGTACTTTTCAAATCATTTCAAGAGAGATGACGTTCAAATGATGTCGCTCTTGTGACGACATCAAATGTGTGTCGCACATGCGACGGTGTGGACATTAGGTCCCCCCCGCCCCCGCCCCCCCCCCAACGGTCACCCACTATTTGACAAAGTCAACATTGACTTGGTCAACAATCGTCGGAATTGTGACGTTCTGTCCATCACACTTGCAATAGTGTGGACACTAGGTTCTCCCCCCCCCTAACGGTCACCCACTATTTGAAAAAGTCAACAATGACTTAGTCAACTGTCATCGAAATTACGATGTTATAAAATCTATAAATATGTTGCATTTTACAGATGTTGCGACAAGTTCGTTATAACAACGACGGTTTAAACAGGGTATAAGGTCTTCTTGGCGAACAAAAAATGTGTTTTTTTTCATATGTTATAATAGAAAAATATAATAGATATTCTATTATACACCACTCAATTTTATAAGATAATTATTAGTATATGTTTGTGGGGAAGAATGTCTAAAAACATTAGAGGTGGGAAAAAAATTGAAGAGGGTGAAAAGTGATCCAGGTGGATATCGGTGGCCACCCACCTTTTTCGACTGGCTCAAAACTGTTTTCTAGCAATTTTGACAATTTACTATTTTTAGCAGGTTTAACTTTCGGGGCCATTTTGAGGGCCTAAATGAAGGTTTTTCGAGATCGAGGTTCTCAATGATATCCAAAGGCATGATTGAGCCCCCAAAATGAATCTCCTCGATGATACCTTTCCAACGAGCTATCACACACCTAAAACGGAGATCGTATGCAAAAGTTACGACCCCGTGAAGTTGATGTACTCACTTACCCAAACGGGGCCCACATGACTTTTGGCGCTTCATCTCCTAGGGTTAGGTTTTTGGATGTCTAGGACTTTTGGCATTCCCGTTTATTGTAAAAGGGCCTTCAGAGCCTCATTGTAATCATCTTCTTTCGAATGCAAGTAGCCGTCACATCTCTTCTCAGAGAGAAGCTGCAACCATTCTAGCGAGTCTTTCACTCTGTATTTTTACAGTCTTTGTACATTTCTTTGATTAATAGAAATTGTGTATTACTGTATATCTGTGTTTATGGTTGCATCTATGATACATTTCTGTTATATTATTGAATATCTGCAATATCTCTGTGCATTTCTTTATTATATCTCCGCTCTCATTTCGTGTCGAAAATAATCCGGATCAAAAAGGGTGATGGTAAATGTTATTGCCCTTGCAAAAATTGTTGTACTAGACATCTCAAAAGAGTTTTAATAGCAACATCTAAAAAAAATTGTAGAAAATATGGGCACATGGATGGGGGATCAAATGAATATCATCCCATGGTATATATATATATATATATATATATATAGAGAGAGAGAGAGAGAGAGAGAGAGAGAGAGAGAGAGAGATTCATTATCTGTTTAATATTGATTATATTCTCAAAATTTTATACTATTTTATACATGCACTAATTTTTCATGATTGTTTGTAATTATAAAGTTGTATTTTCCCCCTAACTTTCTACAGAAAGCACCAAGTAGTAGAAGAAATGATGTTGTACAAGATGAGGAACATGAAGCAGATAATGAAGATCAAGTNTTTTATACATGCACTAATTTTTCATGATTGTTTGTAATTATAAAGTTGTATTTTCCCCCTAACTTTCTACAGAAAGCACCAAGTAGTAGAAGAAATGATGTTGTACAAGATGAGGAACATGAAGCAGATAATGAAGATCAAGTTAATGATCTCATGGAAGTAGATGACAATGATAACATAGTTCAAGATGATGGGACAAATCAAATGATCAAGGACTTATTCGTTCATCTAGATGAGGATCATGGGGACAATAGTGATGGTATTTATGATGATTCTCTACTTGAAAAGGCAAATAAAGAACTTTATAAAGGGTCAAGAGAAAATATTCTCTCCATTACATTGATGTTGGTGAACTTAAAAGTTACGAATAATTTTTAGAACACTTGTATGACACAGATCCTAAGGTATGTAATATGTTTCATCACATATACATAAAGGTTGACGTTTTCCCCTTTTTTTAAGTGTTAATTAATGTGTAAAATAAAAATGCAATATTTACAATTACTATTCTTTACATTAACTAGTTATTTTTTATGTTTTAGATTGTTAGGTGAATTTATGTTAATTTGATTGTTAGGTTACCATTAGTTAAAGAATGATTTCAAATTGTAGAGCTCGAGCATAGGTTAATGGTGCGGTGTGAGTAAGAACAATAATGTCATTTGTATTTACATTTCATTGGTACATTATATTTGTTTACTAGAGCACAATAATTAGAATTCCTTGGTTACTAAATCTAACCTTATCTCTCATAGCAAGAACACTTAAACTTGTTAATTTAAATAGTGTGTCATAAGCTTCTCAAGGAGATTTAGATCAAAGAACTAGTCACTCATTTTTTAGCATGGTTTTCTTAGTAGTATTTCAATTTCCTTTATACACATATGGTTTTAAGATTCATTGACTAGTATTGAAGACAATAACATATCATAGTCATATTTATGCATAGATAAGTAATCCGGACTTAATATGTAGAGCCATTGAACTCTTTCCATCCTTAGTATCAGTTATGTGAACAAAAGTAAGACTATATGATATTTCTTTCTTGAATTAGTTTCCTTATGTTTTGATGTTTGAATAGATTGTGGAGTGACTCTTTTTCCTTATAAGTAAATAAGATAGTTTAGACTTCATTCCTTTTCCTGCACATATTGTGTCTACAACTCACAATTTTATAACTCGGATTGATAAGTAAATGTAACAGGGTTTATTAAGCGACAAATAATCTGACTAAAAGTTGTGAAAAAACTCTTTGTTTTCATATAGTTGGAAAGTTGATAAGAGATCTCATTTGAGATAATATTCACCCAGTCAAACATTACTTCCTTTAGAAAAGAGAAGCATAGAACATTGTTGGCACAGGGGTAGACCCAGGGTTCAACTCCAAGAGCACACCAACAAGCCCTAACTACTGGCCCTTTCAGCAACACCTGCGAGGCAGATGCAGTCTCACCCGAAGTAGCTATGGGGAGGTTACAGGACAGAGATGTCTACAACCAAAGGGAATACCAAGTGGATCTAATACAAGAGCAATACAACATTTATATATCACCTACTAGTCCAGATCTACTCCACACAACTATCTATCATCTCTAACATAGTAATACAAATAGAAGTATATCAAATGAAAAATAACAGAGCATCAATCACACACAACATCAGATATACGTGGTTTACCCTCTCTCTAGGGCTACGTCCATAGAACTATGATTTATAATGTATGAAGATGAATCATACAGTTCTAGTCTACGCTCTAAGCTAGTAGATCTTCTTTCTTCTCATGTCTATCTCTCCCCTTCCTGCACGCCTAGCTGCAAGACTGACCTTCACACCTAGTTGAAGGTATTAAAATACCAAAAACCTCTACACTCAGCACTTCTCTCTCACACAGAAATAATCGCTCATACCAATAATACTAGAACCAAAAATACCAACCACAATAACAACAGCAACCAACAACCCATCCCAAGTCTTTTAGACCTCTATTTATACATTACAATAGCTCATCGATAGCCTTAGGCCTAGACCTAAGTGTTAAAACTGTAGATACTAAAACCCTAGTTCAAATTTACCCGCATTTTTAGGGCTTCGCCAACCTATCTTTCCTTCCTTCTCACGCAGTGCTCCAAAGAATCCAACGATGGATTTTTCTGCTTGCTGAGTTGTCCAAGATCCATCTTCCTTGTTGATCTGTCATCCTTGATATCCACGTCCAACGCCTTGCTTTCTCTTACTTCGCTCCATCGTTTTTGCTCTTTTGCTCACTTCGACCCAGTAACAGTCACTGTGTCTTTCGTGCAGTTCGCATTTCACCTTTTCTTCCTTGATATTCTCTTGCTTCCATAACCAAGGGCCAACATGCCCCCAACACTCACCTGTGACTCATCCCGAGGTACTTCAAATCTCATCTTCCTGTTTTACTTCGACTTCAAACTACGTCGGGCAGCCTTTGCTTCCATCTCTAGTCCTCCCTTCCTTGCTTGCTTGTGCAGACTGTATTTTCTGTGTCTGGTACCCAATTTCAACTGCACCTAGTACGCAGACCATTTTCCTCATGCTTTTACTAAGAGTTGTGAGGCAGTTGGTTGTCATAATACAATTTCAGTCGGCTCTCGTTCACCAAACCTTCCTTCCATTCTCCATTCAAAGTCTTCAACTTCGCAGCTCCTCCTTCTATAACATAGGCAACCTCATATGGCCCAATACAATGTGTTCTGAACTTCTCAGGATGCTTCATGAACTTACTGTCATATACCAGTACCAAATCATCTTGCTTAATTGTCTTCTTCTTGATTTGTTTATCGTGGTAGGCCTTCTCTCTTTCCTTCTGAACCTACTGGTGAAATCCTGCAATGAATCAGTCTTCTTCCAGTTTGACCAACTGCGCAAGCCTCTCTCGAACAGCGCCAATGTCATCCATATCTGTAAAGGAAACAATTCTTAATATGGGTACCAAATATTCCATTGGGACAACGTCTTCAAGACCATACACCAACTTGAAGGGGGTCTTCATGGTCAATTTCTTGCAAGTGGTTCTATAGGCCCATAATATTGCTGGTACTCTTAAATCCCAGTCATCCCTATTCACACTGCAAATCTTCGTTAGCATTGTCTCCAAGATCTTGTTGAATTCTTTAACTGTCCCATTCGCTTGTGGATGGTAAGGCGTGCTCTTCTGATGATGGACTGCAAATTCCTCAGTTGAGGCTTCAATTGTTTTATTGATGAAATGTGTGCCTTGATCGCTCATAAGGATCTTCAGGCATCCAAACCTGGTTATGATGTCATCAAATATGAAGCATGCAGTTGTAGTGGCACTACAGTCCTTAACTACTCTTGCTTTGGCCCATTTGGTCAAGTAATTTGTTGCAGTGATTATGTACCTTGCTCCTGTGCACTTCCCTGGTGGGTTAATAGGTCCCACAAAGTCAATGGCCCATTTCTCAAATGCTTGTAAGGTCAGCTGGGGTGCTAACAAAATTTCATCTCTTCTGGACGATTTCCCAACTCTTTGGCATACATCGCAGGCTCTGTAACAGTCCTTATCATCTCTGTGTAAAGTAGGCCCCCAGAGGCCAACTCTAAGAACCTTATGCGTTGTTACTTTCCCTGCGTAGTGTCCTCCTACAATGTCTTCATGAGCTTCAGCGAGGATCAATGGTTGCTCTGTCTCCATAACACACCTCCTCAGTATCTCATTAGGTCCCATCTTATATAGTTGTCCAGCTATAAGTGAAAAGTCTGCAACACACACTACTAGTTGTTTCTTCTGGGTGATTGTATATTCACTAGGTGTCATTCCTGTTGACAGGAACTGGACTACTTCCACAGAGTGGTCATCAATATTTCTAATGGCTAGCAACTGTGCATCTAGCAGTGTATCCTCCAAAGTTCAAACTAGTAGGCTCTTCTCCATGTTCCAACCTCGACAAGTGGTCAGGAACTTTGTTCATTCTTCCTGGCTTAACCACGATCTCAAAATCATATTCCTGAAATAGCAGAAGCCATTGTCATATTATCCCCCGCAACACTAGCTTGTTGACTAGGTATTTCGGTGTAGAGTGATCAGTGAACATTTTAAAGTGTCCTCCCATCAAGTAGTGGTGGAACTACTTCAGCACGTACACAATGGCTAACCCTTCTCTCTCAGTGGTGGTGTAATTAATCTCTGTTGTGGATATTTTCCTGCTAGCAAAAGATAATGGGTGGTCGGTGTCTCCTATTCCCGGTTGTGATAACACAACTCCTAAGGAAATATAAGATGCATCGACATGCACATGAAATTCCTTGCTCCAATCTGGGAAAACCAGAATAGGTGCAATAACCATTTTCTGTTTTAGCGTGTCGAAGCTCTGTTGGCATTCTTTTCTCTAGTGAAATTGAAAATCTTTCTTCAAAAGCTTCTCCATTGGTGTTGTAATTTGGGCATAGCCTTTAATGAACTTCCTGTAATATCCAATGTGTCCCAGCGTAGTGCACAATTGTTTAACTGGAGTAGGAGGGAGCAGATCAACTATGATGAAAATTTTAGATGGATCTACCAACAATCCCTGCTTGCATAAAATATGACCTAACAACACTCCAAATGGTGAAAAGAAAATGCACTTCTTCAAGTTCAAGACAATCTGGCACTGCCTGCACTTGTCCAACATTAGCCTTAAACATTCGATATGATTTTTCAATAAACTAAAGATAGTCCAATCATCAAAGTATGCTTCTAGAAACGTATGTAGAAACTCCTTGAGTGCTTTGACCACCGCCCTGGAAAAGATGGTTGGGGCATTCTTCAATCCAAACGACATTATTGTATATTGGTAGGATCCCCATTCTGTGGAAAAGGTGGTCTTATGGCGATCTTCCTTGGCAATCCGGATCTGATGGTATCCTGAAAATCCATCTGTAAAAGAATATACCTCTTGGCCTCCTACATTATCTAAAACTTCGTCAGTGAATGGCGTAGGGAAGGGGTCATGCAAACAGGCATCGTTCAACTTCCTGAGATCTACGCAGATCTTGATCTCTCCTATATTCTTGTTTTGTACCACCATAGGGATAATCCATTATGATTCTTCGACAGGTTATATAATCCCTGCTTCCAACATTCTGTCGAGCTCATTTTTCACTTTCTCCTTATATTTAGGGTTCAGTCTGTAGGATCTCTGTTTGACTGGTCTTGCATTTGGTTTCAAAGGGATCCTCATATCTCCCATAGGCCCTTTAATTCCCTTCATATCATTGAAATTTATTGTAAACAAGTCCTGATACTCATGTAGCAATTATGTGATCTTGTCAATAGTGGTAACATCCCAATAATCTCCAACATTTGCAAGCTTCGGTGTTTGTTCTGTTCCAATATTGATTTTCTTGATCTTGATCGGTTGTCCAATAAATGGTAGCTCAACTCCTGGTCCTTCCACATCTCTCTGGCCTTCTATTTCTGCGATGTTCACCTTCCTATAATCAGCATCTTCATCGATATTGATGTTGTAAAAACCTTGCAGTTTCTGGACAGGCGCAATCCATTCATCCTCTTCTTATTCCAAAGGAGAGGCTAGGTGCCTTCCCGAACACTTTCTATCTTATGACCTGTAATGATTGATCTACTATAGGATATTGGCTTTCAAATAAAAAGGTAGTGACAAAGTTTCGAGTCATACCTTCCCAATATGCAGTGATGAGACGCAACTCTGCTTGAAGGTACCAGTTGATAGGGGTTGTGTCCAGCATGTTAATGGATTTGTGCACCCACTACTCTTGAGGAATATTGATCCATGTTTCCTCATAACTTCACACATGGTCCTTCGAACAACTCTGACCTGTGTATCTAACTTTGTAGCCTTCTACTTGCGCCGAAAACTATGTTGTCATCAGATTACGACATTGTACCCATTTTGTAATGTTGTTTTCGTGTGTCCAACACCATATTGTTGGTGTGTATTTCAAGGCCTCATCCATTGCCAACAATCATTGTGGCATTGGTACACTTTCTTCAAAGTCTGACAAGAAGGTTTTTAAAGGATTCAGACCATCAAAGGTGGATAAGTTACTTATTGTTGTGCCAATCCAGCGTACTTCTCTGGTTAATCTAACACATATCCTTGTAGATACTTCGTACATTTTGTTCTTCCAGTTCTCCAGTGCTTCTTATGAATCTGATGAACATGTGTTGTCACTTCACCATCTCAAATTTCCATCCACCGTAGTATTAATGTAATCCTATTGTTTGGTTATTAATCTGTATATGTTTTCTAGTTCATATGCATGGTTTTCTTCTCTGATGGGCTCTGTGTATCACTGACCTTCATCAGGATCTGAAGGTGCAATGACCCTAAGTCCATATCCTTCAAACATCATTCATATTTTCTTTAAATCGACCACAGTGGAATTATTGAAATCCTAATCAATTCCTAACAATGCAGGGTAAGGGCAGCTATCATAAACTATCTCAATTAACTCGAAGTCTAAAAACATCCTCACTTCATCGATGTCCACAGAGACATGTTCCAATCTTCCAAAGGGGCTTACAACTTGTTGATTAACCATCCTAAGTCTGATAGGGGAATAGATCAACTTAGGTTTTCCCATCAGTGCCCAGCTTTGCTTCGTCATGACATTGACCTCCGACCCTAAGTCGAGGACCACATAGTCTATATCATACTTTACAATCTGAGAATTCAGGTGCAGTTCCTTGTTTTTCCTTCTCTTCTTGGATAGTTGATGTACTACTTTATTCAGTAAAGGATCTACCCTTCCTATCTCATATTGTCTGACCAAATTTTGCAGTTCTTGTATGGCTCTTTGTTATACATTATTTTGGTCACCCTAGTGATGATTTCACAAACATGTGTTCAGGCTCCCAACATGACTTTTTGCCTGAGAAAAGCAACTTATTTCCTCCTCTACAAGACTACTTTTTAGAAAGGGTCTGCAGGCTACACATATTACACAGTGCAGAAATCTATCATTTATGCAGGCTACTCTATAGTTGGCCCGTTGGATTTCTGCAGGCTGCTATATAAGCAGGGTGTGACGACGTTCCAAATCTAAACGAGCAAAGAGGTTTCACGAAGTTTCTAGAAGGGGAATCTTCTAGAATGTGAGGTGGCGTCTGTATGGTTGCGATCCTACTAGTTCCTCTGATTTGGTGGGATCATCCTCATCCCTTTAAACCACTTCACCTTCTCCTATATAATCATGGGCTTCTCATGGAAAAGGTTAAGCAAGAAGAAGAAAGATTAAGAAAATAATTGATGAAAGAATAGGCTGAAGACTGTGTGAAGAATCTTGTTTCTAGTGATGCTTGAGGCCACTATTTGTCCATCAAGATTTTGTGGATTATCTTCATGTGAATTTCATAGCAAGTATATGTGTGTGTTGGAACGAAGGACCATTAAAAGGGAACTTGCGACATCAAGGAAATTTGGTTGTATCTTCTACTTTTCATTAAAATAATACGGTGACACGTCTCTTTCCCATAAAATGATTAGTATTTTATTACATGATTCCTTGATCACATGTTTAGGTTGTCATTGAATTCTACTATTGTTGCTTTCACGTTGGTTGTTTTGTGCTATCGCAAATTTGATTCCACAAGAGCACTGGAGTGAAGCAGGGACAACAAATACATAAGGAAGCGATTCATAAGGTATGTTATCTATTCCTCTTTTGGTAGTAAACTCAATGACCACAACTTAGGGAAAGCATCTTGTTCAGTCTCATTTTGTTCTAGATCCAGGTGGATCTAGGGGGATTATTTCATGTCTGCATCTACCGATTTACCCAATAACAAAATTGGCGACTCCACTGGGGAAGATAACTTGATTGTGGTTTTTTGTTGACCATTTTCTTTTGACTTATTCTTTTTACTTGATATCAACCTCTGAGTCTCTGGGAGACCCATCCACTCTCCTTGGGTTTGAAATTCCACCTAGATGTTTTGCCTTTTTCCCCAAATTTCTTGATTTTCAAACACGTTCGCACTACACCTTATAGATAGCCTGCATAAACCATTCATTTCCACACCCTGGTGGTTTGTTTCAGCACGGGATTTCCGCACCTTGCATGTTTCTAGCTCACAGAAATCATTCATTTCCGCACCGTGTTATATTGCTCGTCTGCGGTGGCATTTGAATTTTTTTTTGGTTTGGGTTTTGGCCTCTACTGTTGCCCAGTTTTGCTTTAGTTAGCTAGGTAAGGATTTTTAATGCTAGTTCTTGACTTCTTCTTATTGTTTCAACTTGATCTTGATTGGTTTCAGAAATCGAACACCTCTCTTTTGATATTTTTTCAATCTTTGTTTTTTATTTTTATCGACAATGATATAATCTCTGGACTTGTGTCCGAGTGTTTTCTCAATTAAAGGTCTTCGTTTGGATTTGGATTTGTAGGTGGGTTACACCTTCTGGATTTCTTAATGATCAGAAAAACATTTCTTATTCATATTTGAAGAGACATTTTCTTGTCAAATTTTATTTTTATCTCCATTGAAATATCGATGTGGGTGTTTGTTGAGTGTTTTATTTTCATTGATTGCTTATCCTTTCTTAGTTCCATCCCTGTTTTGGTTTCTCGAAAGGAAAATATTAAAGTCTTTCAGTATTTTAGGTAATCAGTTATACATAAAATATTGGATTAGATTCCTGATGGTAGAAAATTTAACCCTGGGGGCCAATTTCAACACCCTCTTGGAGGTCAAACCCCAATGGGGACACAACCTTCAGTCGGAGGACAACCCCCACCCACCCCACCCTATAGACATAACATCCCGACAACTTTAGCCCAGTATTGGAACTTTCTTACCCAGGGTAATACTCAATCGACTGGGGGGAAACAACCTCAAGTCACCTCTTTCATACCCCCTGGTACGGACCAACCTTACCTCGGGACCCCCAATACCATTTGGGATTGGAACATTCCATCTACCACCCCTTTCCAAGGGAATGTACCTAATCAGTACAACCCCACGGGCTACTTGCCACCACACCAACAACTGAATCTGCACGGATCTTCGCATTATATGAAAACTGCTTACGGTCCTATTGGTATACCAACGAGACTTCCTCCCCAAAGTCACCAGGACCCTCACATGAATAGACAGTTACCCTTTTTGGCCACTTTGGACCTCCCTCATCTATCTAGAATTTTGAATGACCTTATTCGTCACTCTCCTCATTGGCCTGTCATACCAGCAAACTACCATCCGACATTCCTAAGTTCGATGGTAAGCCAGAAGAGGACCCGAACAATCATGTAATGACTTTCCACCTTTGGTGTTCATCCAACTCTTTGATGGATGACTTTGTTCGGTTACATATTTTTCAAAGAAATCTCATGGGTTCTGTCGCGAAGTGGTATATAGAATTACCACGAGGCTTCTTCACCGACTTTAATACCCTAGCTATGGATTTCCTCACTCACTACCAATTGTCAATCCGTTATGAAACGGGAACTGAGATTTTGAGTTCTTTCAAGCAAAGTTTAGCCACTCATATCTCCGATCACATTCATGAGTGGAGACGAAGACAACATCTAATCAAACTCGATCTTCCCGATCAGTATTAGCAGAATAGTTCACAAAATCGTTCATGAATGACATATCTAAAGACATTTCCATGGGCAGAGTTGTCACAAAAGAACAGGCGATCAATCGTGCCCAGTATCTCAATCTTGTTTATTCACAAATGGGTACTCTTTATGATCAGCTTCCTGACGCACCTCGTCCTTCTACCACAACCACCTCAACAACCCCAACAGCTTCTCATGTTGTTGATGGTGTGATAGGTACTTTCCATGCTCAACCTCAATCTGCACAGGCCTCTCACCCCACTCCCAAATCCCATGATTCTAATGTTCAAACTGCTCTGACTCCCACCTCTCCCACCAGTAAAACTTCAAAAGTGAATGTCGTTCAATCAACTCCTACCGGTAAGAATAAATCCAAAAAGGGAGGGTAGGAATAAGGAGGATAAAAATAACAACCCACAATCCAACAAGACCAAGACATAACCTTCTGATGATAAGGATAAACACAAACCTTGCTATCCTTTCCTTATCTGTGGTGATGATCACTACATGAAGGACTGTCTGAGACGTCCTGAGGTCATGAAGTTCCTTCAAGGGACCCCAAAACCTCCTACACCTGTCGTCTTGTCTCAACCCTTCCCTTCTCAACAACAGGCTCAATTGGTCATCCATGATCAAACTTCTTTCTCCACTACCTCCTATGTACTTATGTGTAACGGTGATTCAAAGAAGAATGACATCACACTTACCACTCGTGCCAAATATTACTCTTCCTCCTAGGATAAAGTTGACGATATACCACCTTCGTTGGTTCAACAATCTCCCTCGGCTCCACCTCTCACCATTCCTCTTCAAACCCTGATACAATCCTTCGCCTTCCTCCCAAGGGTGTGGTTCGAAAGTCTGCTTTCAATCCTCATGTGTGTTCTACCCAAAACTATGGTATTGTAGAGGATCTGGTGCAATCACTGTCCACGATGTCATCCCTTGAAGTCCTTCAGAGTTGTCCTACACAACAGAAGGCAATGTTGAAAGTTATCGATGGAATCAACCCTACAGATACGAATTTAATAATCTTTGACTTGGAAGATCACATTCCAGGTTACCCCCTCAGGTCGCATTTCAAATACAAGTTGTTGTCGCCGACAAGAACATTTGTAGAACAGTTATTGACGAGGGTGCCTCAACGTGTGTCATGTCTATCACCTGTTGGAAAGCCATTGGCTCTCCTTCCTTAACTGAATCACACAACACGCTCAAATCCTTTAATGACTCTGGATTTAAACCCTACGGTGTACTCCCTTCATTGCCTATTATGTTAGAAGGCAAAACGGTCAACGTTGAAGTTGAGGTATTTGACGCACCTCTCGATTACAACCTCTTACTTGGTCGTAGTTGGATGGATTCCATGCATGCAGTCGTGTCTACTCTTTTCTATATCATGCGCTTTCCACATCATGGAAAAGTAGTTACAGTAGACCAATTGTCCTTCTTTAACTCTGATACATGTACTAGCAACGTACCTTTCATTGCAAAGACACCCCCTAGGTACGAGAATGTCGATGTGGATCTACTAAAAGATTCCACTCTAATGGGTATGTTTCCAATCCCACCACCCGACGTTCCACCTCCTTTGGTTGCCTCGATTAACATGATCTCCACCTCCGTCCATGAAACTCCCGCATCTTCTGACCCATGGATAGTACCCGAACCTGGTGATTATCTTCACTATGGCGACCAAATGCCTTTAAGTCCGGTTGAATCCACCTACCAATCCATTCAATCGGTTGACCCTTCTACTCCCTCTCTCAATAATTCGTCTCCTGATCCATTCCATGTTATTTTTCCCATGGACGAGATGATTATGCCAGTTATGTCGATGGAAGATACCCCTTGGGATGATGGACATCATCATTCCATTCTCTTTCTCGAACAACACACCATCGAGAGTTACCAATGGATCTCAACCCCATCGACCGTTGTCGTTATTTCTTCGGTTCCTGAATCCACACACGATGTGTTATATGAAGGGAACCTAAGTAACATTTCACCCACCATCCCCCTCGACATATCTATTAAACATGGAGTTGTCAAAAATGTCCACATCGAAGCTTCATGTTCCACCGATGAGTTTGTCATGTATAAATCACTTTTCCAAGAATTTCATGAAGTATTCGCGTGGAGCTACAAAGAGATGACAGGTATTGACCCTGACATTGTTGTACACGAAATTAAGACCTACCCGTACACCAGACCCATCCAGCAGAGACTTCGCCCGGTCCACCCCCGTAAAGAAGTTGCTATCAAGCTTGAAGTCGAAAAACTTCTTAAAGCCAGCTTTATTTATCTAGTGGCTTTGACTGATTGGGTATCCAATCTAGTTTCAAATAACAAGAAACAAGGTACAATCCGTGTCTTTGTTGATTATAGGGATATCAACAAAGCTTGTCCTAAGAACAACTTTACTACCCCCTTCGTTGACCAAATCATCGACGATTGCGTCGGAAATGAAATCTTCTCTTTGATGGACGGTTTCTCCGGATATAATCAAATCAATATCTTACCCGCAGATCAACACAAAACTGCTTTCATTTGTCCTTGGGGCACTTTTGCCTATCGAAAATTGTCCTTCGGTTTGAAGAACGTCGGTGCAACGTTTCAACGTGTTATTTCTTACACTTTCCATGATATTAAGCATATTGTACAACCCTATTTAGATGACCTACCAGCGCATTCCATGCATCGTAATGATCATCTGGACCACCTCCGAGCCATTTTCCTTCATTTTCGGTTCTATCGCATATGCTTAAACCCACATAAATGTGTCTTTTGTGTGGAGTCCGACCGACTCCTGAGCTTTATTGTGTCATGTCAGTGGATTAGGGTAGATCCTTTGAAGGTCGAGGTGATCATCAATCTCCCTCCTCCTTCCTCACTTTGCCAACTACAAAGTTTGCAAAGGAAGGCAAACTTTCTACGTCGTTTTATCCCAAACTACATTGAGTTAACACTTGGATTTACTCGACTATTAAAGAAGGGATCTGAGTTTTTATGGGACACCACTGCCAACAAAGCCTTTGATGATTTGAAACTGATTGTAACCCGCAACCCACTACTTTTCCTGCCCGATTATAGTCGAGATTATTTCCTTTATCTCATTGCTTCGGACTCGACAATCGCCATGGTTCTACTCCAAGAAGACGATTTACACAATGAGCATGTCATTTATTATTTGAGCCAGAGTCTCACGACTACTTAATCCAAGTACTTACATGTTGAAAAACTGGCCTTGGCAACTATTCAAGCTGTCCAACTTTTCTGTCACTATATTCTATTATGCAAGACCATTGTCATTTATGATTGCAACCCTATGCAGCACATTCTTACACATCAATTGTTAGGGGGAAAATACTCCAAATGGATCGTGATTCTCCATAAGTTTGACTTATAATTCGAATGTGCTAAGCCCAAGAAATCCTTGGTGTTTTTCGAACTAGTATGTGACCTTCCTTCCACTGAGACATAAAAAGTGGCAAAGGATTCCTTACCAGACAAATCCCTTTTTCTGATGAGTTCTGATGATGCTTGGTATGGAGATATTATCATTTATCTCTAGACTCAAACTTTTCGTCCAGAACTCTCTAGAACATACCGTCGTTGCATCCATTATCAAGCCCATCAATACATCATTCTCGATGACACTCTTTATCACTATGGTGTTGACTCTATATTTCAACGTTGTCTCACCTTTGATGAGGCTAAGAAATCTTTGAATGACTGCCACTCTGGAGCGTGTGGCAGTTATATGTACGGGTATGCCACTGCCCAAAAGATCTTGCGAGTAGGGTATTTCTGACCTTCTTTATTTAAATATTGTATAACTGCCATCCAGAAATGCCATGCTTGCCAAACATACAATCATAAGATAAGATCTCATCCCGCTCCCTTACACCTTGTATTTTCCGTTGGACTTTTCACAAAATGGGGCATTGATTTTATGACTTGTAACCCTCACTCATCCGGGGGGCATGGATACATTATTGTAGTTGTGGACTATTACACCAAATGGGCCGAGGCGATGCCTACATTCGACAATACTGGAAAAACTGTAGCACTTTTCATTTTCAATCACATTATTACTCGATTCGGAATCCCGCATGCTATCATTAAAGATCACGGTAGCCATTTTCAAAACTTTATGATGTCTAAACTTACCGACAAGTTGGGTCTTCGTCGTGAAAACTCAACCCCCTACTATCCACAGGCCAACGACCAAGTTGAAGAAATCAATAAAATCCTTATTACTATGCTTCGTCGGATAATAGGAATCCATAAAACCAGTTGGCACACGATGTTGTTCTCAGCATTATGGGCCTATCGGACATCTGTGAAGTCTGCTATGGGATTTACCCCCTTTCAACTAGTCTACGGAATTGAAGCCATTCTCCCGGTTGAATGTGAAATTCCATCTTTGAAGCTAGTCGTCAAACTCCTTCCCAACACCTTTGCCGAAGAAGAACATCTATTATATCTTATGCAATTAGACGAGACCCGTCGTGATGCCACCCTAGCTATTGAAGCCCAGAAGAAACATGTGAAAGCCCAATATGACAAACATGTCAAGCCACACGTTTTCTCTGAGGGTGATCTAGTTCTCCTCTATGAACAAGATCATGATTTGCTAGGAGCCAGAAAATTCGAGGCTATGTGGCGAGGCCCTTATATCGTCAAACAAGTGTTGGAGAAGGGAGCCTATGAGTTAGTAGATTATTATG
>ML803136.1:129363-139782 GCA_009831015.1 Picea engelmannii
ATATATATATATATATATATATATATATATATATATATATATATATATATATATATATATAACGATAAAAAAAATTTACAAAAAGATTGTTTTCCGTTTGAAAACCAAAATATCAAAATATGAAGCTCATAGGTTCTACAGAATGGCATCATGGATGCTACTCTCGGTAACACACTACTGCTTGTGCTACCCTACAAAGAAATTGTCTCAATGGACCAGCCACGCCTACAGTATGGCATTGGAAACACCTCGGGACCTCCCCGATCGACATGTCTGGGATCCCTGTTGTCAAACCCTCCAGATTCTACTCGATTGCTTCATAATCTTCTGCATCCCATCCTGCTACTACCGCTACTTCCCCTCGCCTTTGGATAGGGAATGTACCCGAGGGATGGAATGGCCCTACATCTGCATGGTCAAAATATTTTATTTAGTCATTGGATTGAAAACATAAAAAGAAAAAAAATGTGTTTAATATTTTGAAAAATTTACAAAAACACCATAAAAGCAAAATGTTTTTCTTACCTATATCTCCCCACTGAGAACCCTCAGGTAACACCAAGTCAAGATCATGGTGAAAATCCAGTCCGACATACGCATAGTCATCGATCATCAAGATCTGGGGCTCCAACCAATCAAAAAATGTATCATTGTATTTTATAATGGGCCCCACTACATGCCGGGACATTAGATCACGCCATCGTTTCATCCGTGGATATCGTGGTGTTGGTATATTCCACTCTACCTGTAGGCGTAGATGAGGGACTCTCTTTAGGAAGAACGATACCAAAATGGATCTATACCCAAATTTCTTTAGTTCCCCATTCTTTCTCTTGGTCAACTGACTCTTCACACTGCGAAGGAGTCCATCGCACCAATTGAACACACGAGGTTCCATGCATTCCACAACATACTGGAAGTAGCTCTGCAGAGCCATGTGCAGGGAAGCACTCCCTGTCATCCATGAAATGGTGAAAAGTATGGTTCTGAGCGTCAGGTCACGAACCCCTCTAATAGCCACTTTACCCTTGCATCGCTTGGCCTCAGGTACACAATAGCGTCTAATGTATTCACTCATCGATAAACCACCACCTCAACCTCATGTTAAGGTCACTTGCGCCCCACGATGGGATAACCTTGTCAAGAAGTAAATGTCTTCGATGTCCAAGGAAAGCACATGAACACCCACATGAAATACTTGTTGGTCCATGTCCCACATATGGACCAAATATTCCAACAGTCTCAGTTGGGCTCTCATGCCCTAGATCTTGAAGAACTTTAACAAACTGCACTGTCGTAGGGAATTTATGGTGCCTGGATCATTCAAAGCCATTGCATCATCGTTTTCATGCTCTATTTCTCTCCACTCCAACATCTTTGCAATCAAAATACCTGCATGGAGATGAAAGAAAGAAGTTAGAACCTTTAGTGATTTTTTGTTGGAATTCATTTTGGTCCAACGCATTATTTTTCCTTGTGGATTTTCGGCCACCGCAACTGGGATTCACTTACAGAGCGGGGTTTCTGCAGGTGAACCGTTGGGTGCCTACAGAAATCCTTGATTTCCGCAGGCCCCTATATAGGGCACCTATGGCAGCCCAAGCGCGTGTCTACGGCCCAAAAATTCACCCAAAAAATTATCGTTTAACCAATTAAAATGAATTTTGAACCATTGAAAAGGAGGAAGACAAGGTACTCACCATTTTCACGCAAACCATTCGTTGAATGATCGCTTGTGCTCCCAGCAATCAACCTCCAAAATATGAGGTGAAAAAGGGCTCTTAGACAATTTTTTGACCAAATACAAATGAAATAGTGAAAATGAGTTCTTACCCCTATTTATCTCATTTTTTACTTTTTCTAAAAATATTTTATATCATTTAAATATATTTTCTCAAAAAAACTACCAGCCTAATGGTCTTGTGAGTGTTTTGTTTCTCACAGATGGGCAGACTAGGGTTCCGAAAAATGAAGTATGAACTATTTTTGCGATTTGTTTTTCTTTTTCGTCTCGTGTACGATTACTTTTTAGGGTTTTTTAGAAAAACCTTGATCTTAGTCTTTGTTCGTTCTCATGCTCGAAAATCGATCAGAACGTAACCGAGTATACTTTTTTTGTTTTTTCATACTCGTCATGATAACACGAAAATAATGAAACTTACGGAGTAACCTTTAAGCTCTTTTCACACTCCTTAAAAATGAAAAGATTATTGAGTGACCTTGCTCTGTTCACGCTTGTAAAAGTATTTTAATAAAATGTTCAATGAGCGATAGTTTATCACTTTTTCGGTCCTATCGAACTATTTTACGAAAAAGGAATTGAGAGATTTCTCTTTTAAGTGTTTTTCCAGACTCTATAAACATGAAAAACTTTCAAGTTTTCTATCTTTGGACTCATTAAACAAACATCGACAGACCCATACGGGACCGAACCACTCCTTCTTACGGTTCGTTAAAAAACACTCTGAGGGACTCATCCGAAGGATGATCTTACATCAACAAGCATATGTTATCCTCCTCAATCTTGCGTAAAAATAAAGAGGTACTCAGCAGAAATGGTGGGGGAAAATTTGGGAAAGAGGTGTGTCTCTGTATTTGTGTTAATGGCAGTCAGCGTCACTCTTGAACATGGCACCCCCTTCATCATTTGAATCTAGGTTGGGAAATCCATTTGTCTCTCGTCTGGCTTTCTGCAAATTCCTATCTTGAGTCATCTTTGAGTCAATGCTACCAAGAACAGTGTCGTGCCATTCATATGTTCAAGATAAGTTCAACCAAGCCCTCTACTGAGTCGACCATCTGCAATTGTAAATTCCTATCATGTTGGCCTTCCTTTTGTCAGTTTCAAATCATGTTATTACTTTGCTCTACCCTAATTCTATTACTTATTTCTTGTCATTTGATGGGGGATATATCACAACCCTCCTGTGACGAGTCTTTTCCTGTCGACTTCAACTCATTATTCAGGAACAAGACTTAGAAATTCTTTGATGCCTTAGAGCCTGCATGCCTCAATGGCAAGTTTCTTCGCTTTCGATAGTGGGTTTACATCATTGGTCCCTGATCGAGAGATTCCATGAGTGTTCGACTTCATCTCATCTATTCACACTCGTTGGATTGTACTATTGTATCGTGGGATTCATTGACATCAATGGTGATTTCCCTCACACTTGTTAACAGTTTTCATTCACGACCGGTAATCAAGTGGTTTCTAACCATGTTCGACTTCAACACCTGTAATCACATGGCTAGATTCATACTAACAGACGATGGGATTGAAGACCCTGGACCTCATCATTTTTTATCCATGTTGCGATGGAGTATTTATGATTTTAATTGACACATAGATCCACTTTGTATGTCTTGTGGATATGTCTTTATCTGAGTTTTCCAATACATAGATCCACAGTGTATTCCTAGTGGTTGTTTTGAATCTTGATGAGATGGGTCCATAGTGTATAATTGGTGGCCATGACTTATATTTCTGATTTCAATCATTTATAGCCTGAACATGGGAATGCCTACTTCAGACATGGTATAATATTGTGTGGATGCTTGATTGTTTGTAGGTTCCCAATTGGTGCGCTCCTTGTTCCCGACACACACATGCATTTTTACAAAGTATTTTGGTTGTCACGAGTTCCAGCCTCATACTTTAGGGGGCATTCTGTTATACATTATTTTGGTCACCTAGTGATGATTTCACAAACATGTGTTCAGGCTCCCAACATGACTTTTTGCCTGAGAAAAGCAACTTATTTCCTCCTCTACAAGACTACTTTTTAGAAAGGGTCCACTGGCTGCACATATTACACAGTGTGGAAATCTATCTTTTCCGCAGGCTGCTCTAAAGCTGGCCCACGGGATTTTCGTAGGTTGCTATATAATCCGGGTGCGGTGGCCTTCCAAAGCTAAAAGAGGAAAGAGGTTTCACAAAGTTTCTAGAAGGGGAATCTTCTAGAATGTGAGGTGGCGTCTGTATGGTTGCGATCCTACTATTTACTCTGATTTGGTGGGATCATCCTCATCCCTTTAAACCACTTCACCTTCTCCTATATAATCATGGGCTTCTCATGGAAAAGGTTAAGCAAGAAGAAGCAAGATTAAGCAAAGAATTGATGAAAGAATAGGCTGAAGTCTGTGTGAAGAATCATGTTTCTAGTGATGCTTGAGGCCACTATTTGTCCATCAAGATTTTGTGGATTATCTTCATGCGAATTTCAGAGCAAGTATATGTGTGTGTTGGAATGAAGGACCACTAAAAGGGAACTTGCGACATCAAGGCAATTCGGTTGTATCTTCTACTTTTCATTAATATAATATGGTGACACGTCTCTTTCCCATAAAATGATTAGTATTTTATTACATGATTTCTTGATCACATGTTTAGGTTGTCATTGAATTCTACTATTGTGGCTTTCACGTTGGTTGGTTTGTGTTATCGCAGATCTGATTCCACAAGAGCACTAGAGTGAAGCAAGGACAACAAAGATATAAGGAAGTGATTCATAAGGTATGTCATATATTCCTCTTTTGGTAGTAAAATCAATGACCACAACTTAGGGAAAGAATCTTGTTCCGTCTCGTTTTGTTCTAGATCCAGGTGGATCTATGGGGATTAGTTCATGTCTGCATCTACAGATTTACCCAATAACACTCTCTCATATTTAATCATCTCTATAAACATATACAAGAAACTAACAAGTTTACTTGCCTCTTTTCCATCTCTGGGCGAAGCAGACTGATCAAATTCCAGAGGCATTCCACATTCTCTTACTTATGGTCATTTATTTGATGAAGAACCTTGGTCTCCCCTGAATTCTTTCCTTGCCTCCTCAAACATTTGTTTTTTTTTCTTTGCATCAAAATTTTGTGTCTTCTCTGTAGCTTTCCTGACTCCTGATTCTTCTGTAGTCTTTCCATGTGTTACTCTATCCTCTCCTGTAACAGAGCCTCCTTGAGTGATAACAATGACTCTAGGGTCTGCTCTGTGAGGTTTTTCTTTGATTAATTGTATTTTCAGGTTCTACTGAGGTCCCCATCTCTCCTGAAGTTTAGCCAACAATGTCGGACATTCCTCGATAACATGCTCGAAGGAATTGCAATAGATGCAAGTGGTACAAGGGTTATGGTAGTCCCTTGCCAAGTGTCCTGGTTGTGTGAAGTTATAATAGATTATATGTCCTCAACCCTGAACCATACCTCCTCCTCTTCTTCTTCCTCAGAATCCACCACGAGGATTGAAGTTTCCTCTCCTAGGGGAGTTATACTACGTAGTGTTTCCTTCTTGTTATACTTCGCCTTGAATTTTGTACATATCCCTTGACCTTTCATGCATGAGGTCGTAAGCCGTACAATCCCTATCATCATTCCTCATGGACTTATAGAACGTGCAATACAAATTTGTGGGTGTCTGAACATATTTTTGCATGTAATAGCACTCACCGGGGCGATGTCTATTTCTACATACCTCGCACCAGAGTAGGGTAACTTGCTTCAAAGGACTCAAAGCTCCAGAGGCCAAGTATTCATGGAATAGGGGACTGTTTTCCTTGTCATGGCCTTCTAATTTTCATATGATACACCAAATGTCTTCTCTTTTGTCTTTTCCCTTGTCTTCCTTCATATCTTCGACCTGCAGAGACAAACTAGTTAGATGACTCAAGATTTGACTCATACCTGAGCTGGATTCTCCCATAGGGGATGATTCTACCTTCATGGCGATCTCTAGTGCCTCAGCTTGTGAGGTAATATTCTGTTGCATCAGAGGGACTCTGATGTGTGGTAAGAGAGAAGCAATGAACCATTCCTTGTTCTGCTCATCTGGGATTTGGAAACTCAGATGTTCTGTCAAGGTCTTAAATCTCTGATCGAACTCCCATACCATTTCAACTATTCTCAGCTTGATTTCTTTTAGTTCTGTAATTCACTGTGACTCTGACTTGGGTTTCTTGAACTCGACAATCAATGCATTATTGATCTCATTAAGCGGTTTAGGCTGGGCAATTCCCTTAACAAACTTCAAGTACCAGCTTAGTGTGTGGTCTCTTAGGGTAGTACTAAATTGAACTCATTTGACAGCTTCATCGGTGATGTTCTTAATACTCCATACGGCTTCGCATAGAAACCACTGGTGATCAGGATCTTCAGATCCATCTCCTTTGAAGGTGGGTAACCTCATCTCATCTGCCATAGATCTTCCTAGGTTTCTTGACTGAGTAGGTGTTGGGATACTAGTGATAGTGCTCTGAATGCTCAGGTGACTCTGATTACTCTGATTTTTTAACGCTGTTAAATCAACAAGAGGAGTAATAGTACTTACTTCAACAATATGCGTAGTTCCTGATGCTTCTGGCTCTTCCCAGCGAGGTTCTTCAGATTTCCCTTCCTCTGGCCTAGCGAACTCTGAATTCTCTTCATCCGTCAGATTTGCCTCTTCTCCACTATAGAAACACTCATCCCCGTAGTTCTTCTTAAACAGGTTCGCAAGAGGAACTTCTTTGAACACTCTCCCACTCCGCGTATGTCCAGCCTCTATGTCGTTGTCGCTATCGTTGTCTGAGTTCTTGAACATTATCTCTAAACTCCAACAGACTATTGTATCTTCAAGATGTTCTTCTCATGCAATAGCATCTTGATCTTCAGCTTCAGAAAATGTAAAAATTTTCCTCTAGGTCCCTTAAAGAAATATCTCTCTTCTTGGATATACAATTCTACTCTTTCAATAGAAAACTCAGTGATATACCCTCCAATGGTACTATCAAACTAGTGATCTACTGCTCTTGACACGGTGTTATCAACTCTCTTGACCTTCTTGATCAACGTCGATGTCCAAACCACAGGTGGCCTAGATCTGATCTCAAATTGGGTATCTTCTAACCTGTCTAGCCACTCATATAAATCTCTGTGGATTCCTCCAAAGAAAAACTCATGTATATCAGTAAAGATATATCTTTCCAGCCACTCTTTTGTACTAAGATTAGGGTTCTTGTTCTGGGCTTCAACAAATCCTTTTCTTGATCTTTTATCCACTTATGAATCTCCATCTTTGATGGAAACCACCTTGACATTCCCTTAAGAATATTATTGTCTTGATAACGGAACCATTTGTTGGCACAGGGGCAGACCCGGGGTTTAGCTCCAAGAGCGCACCAACAAGCCCTAACTATTGGCCCTTTTGACAACACCTGAGAAGCAGATGCAGTCTCACCCGAAGTAGCTATGGAGTGGTTGCGGGACATAGATGTCTACAACCAAAGGGAATACCAAGTGGATCTAATACAAGAGAAATACAACATTTATATATCACTTACCAGTCCAGATCTACTCCGCACAACTATCTATCAGATCTAAAATAGTAATCAATATAGCAGTATATCGAATGAAAAAGAACAGAGCATCAATCCCACACAACACCAGATATACATGGTTCACCCTCTCTCTAGGGCTATGTCCACAGAACTGTACTTTATAATATATTAGGATGAAGCATATAGTTCTTATCTGCACTCTCAGTTAGCAGATCTTCTTTCTTCTCCCCTCTATCTCTCCCCTTCCTGCGCACCCAGCTGCAGGACTGAACTTCACACCTAGATGAAGATATTACAATACTAGAAGGCTCTACACTCATCACTTCTCTCTCACACAACAATAATCACTCATACCAATAATACTAGAACCAAAAATACCAACCATAATAACAACAATAACCAACAACCCATCCTAGGTCCTTTAGATCTCTATTTATACATTACAATAGATCATCGACGGCCTTAGGCCGAGACCTAAGTGTAAAAACCCTAAGTTTCTAAAACCCTAGGTCAACTTGACCCGCATTTTTAGGGCTTCACCAACCTGTCTTTCCTTCCTTCTCGTGCGGTGCTCCAAAGCATCCAACGGTGGATTTTTCCACTTGCTGAGTTGTCCATGATCCATCTTCCTTGTTGATCTGTTATCCTTGATCTCCACATCCAACGCCTTGATTTCTCTTACTTCGCTCCATCTTTTTCACTTTTTTGCTCACTTCGACCCAGTAACAGTCACTGTGTCTTTCGTGCAATTCGCATTTTGCCTTTTCTTCCTTGATCTTCTCTTGCTTCCATAACCAAGGACCAATAAACATATAAGACATACCTTGGAATATGGGATGTGTTTTATTGTCCCATTAGTAGTAAGAAAAACCAAGATAAATCATGATATGGCTCAGATGGTAGGTTAATATCAACTTGAGTAGTATCAACTAGCATTATAGGAGATTATGCCACAAAATACTTTAACAAGTTTGCACCACCAACCTATGAATATAGAAAGGAATCAACTTCCAAAAGTCAGAGGACCTATTTGGGGGTAGGAAGTTAAAGAATCCTTTCTAATATATTTGGATTCAGGAGAACAGGGTTCTTTCCTTCTGTAAAAACTAGATTCAACCTGGAATTTGAGTTGAATTTACTTGCACACAAACAAAATATTTCTCTGAAGTCGAAATATTCAAGCATGCAACTAGCCTTGACCATACCAGTTGTCCAAATCTTACTACCAAGATTTTTCTCAAGAGAGAAGATTGAATACCACTAATATGCAGTCGACCAATGGAAATATTTGTTCTAATGAGAAAGAGAGTTGACAATGTCTCCACAAAATGGTTTCTTTATTCTTCTAGCTTCCATATTTCCCACTTCTTTCAATATGCTTTGATATACATGAAGGTTATCAATATGGGTTACAAAGCCTAAATTGTTGAAAGGATAAATTCATAGATAATCCTTAATGAGATATCCTTTCAGTATGTACAATTTCTTTAGGAACACATGCAAACCATAAATAGAAATTATCCTTAATAAGAAAGTTCTCTATGGGAAATTAGGATAATTAATCCTCCTTTATTGTCGACAGCCATATTTTTCCTTATGAGTCGGAACCTTATTAATGAACCGTAATTTCCTTGAAAATGATGAATTATTGTATAGTGTGAAAATACACTAAGTATAGGACTCAGTGTATGAAGGGGATGGAGAGACAAGTCTTGCAGATATAGAGTCATGTGGAGGTAGATTCATGTGGATGAATGGGTTAATGTAAATTTATTTTCATGAGATGCGACTCGAAATCAGATAAGTATAGGATTTCGGATAGTTTGTTTTCATTGATTTCAACCCTAGTCAACCCTACAAGAAGCCCTGGAAAGATGACTAAATTTTTAAGTGGTTGAGAAGCCCCAAAGGTGTGGTCATGAAGCCCAAAGTTGACTGAGGAAAAAGAGGTCGAAGAGAATTACAAGTACATGCAAAACCCTCATACATGGATAGTCCTTGTCATTTCATTTCCAATAGTAGGTGGTACACCACGTAGTTCCTCATGGTTGAAGAGTTATTCCCTCATGAAGTTGGAAGCCCTGAATAATGGTTAAGAAGCCCCTAAATTGTTGCAACAAGAAAACAAGTCATTAATTAAAGGGTAAAGTGGTTGTAACAAGAAAGTACAGGTCGACCCTAAAATTAAGGAAATAAGTCACTTGGAAAAGTATAAATACATCTCAAGAAGCATCTCATTAGTACATTCACATACACAACTTTATTGAATATCTTCTATG
This sequence comes from Picea engelmannii, assembly GCA_009831015.1. NCBI lineage: Eukaryota > Viridiplantae > Streptophyta > Pinopsida > Pinales > Pinaceae > Picea > Picea engelmannii. The sequence goes on from ML803136.1 coordinate 138,953, forward strand.
TGAGCACACTTTATCTATTTGGTGAATATAATATAGTGAGTCTGAGGTAGTGAAGGAAGTGTGAAGGCGAAGGTTTTGGGATTGCAAGTTTTCAAGGGATTTTTTTTGTGAAACCCTAATTCGGTTGACCCCCGTGGGTCATACCTAGAATGTCCCGTGAGGCACCCCCATGGGTTGATTAGTTCCTATCACGTGAGGCACCGCATGAAACTCATCTTGGTCCTGCGAGGCTAAGGAAAATCTGAGGGAGAATTATTGCACCGGGTTGTTGATTCCTTGGAAATTATGATTTGAGATGTGATACAACCAGGTTCTATAGAATGTAAAGGTATTTTATTCTATGTGTTCTTAGGCTTGCATCTTGGAAAGTTTGGCACATTCTTGAGGCATGTCTTTGTGAGTTTTGGTATATGCCTTGAGGCACATATTGGATACTTGTTATATGGTTTGTTGTATGGTATATGCTTGAATCATATCTTGGATGCATTGGAATGTATCTCTGGAACATGGTTTATGGCTTATGGTTGAGGCATATCATGAGTGATATGACACATGTTTGAGGTACATTCCTTGGTACTTGGTTTATGGTTATTATGGTGCATTGTTAGAGGAACATATTTGTGATATTGACATATGTATGAGGCACATATTTTAGTACTTGATTGAGGCACATCATTGATTTTATGGTACTTTCTTTTATCATATCTTGTGGCACATGGTTTATGACATGATTGAAACATATCATGAGTGATATGGTATACGGTTGAGGCACATCTTTTGAAATATGGTATACACATTGGATACTTGATGTTGGGCATACATTTTGATGT
>ML803136.1:140739-152980 GCA_009831015.1 Picea engelmannii
GGGGGGGGGGGGGGGGGGGGGGGGGGGGGGGGGGACCTAATGTCCACACCGTCGCATGTGCGACACACATTTGATGTCGTCACAAGAGAGACATCATTTGAACATTGTATCTCTTGAAATTATTTGAAAATTACGTTGCAAGTGTGACGATATCGGGCAATATGGAGAAAAAAAATCAAAATTTCCTCTATTTTTCGACAATATTGCCAATTTTTTTCCATAACGTCGCAATTAGATCATCACAATTTTTTCAATCTGTAGTAGTGCTATTTAGAGCATTCTGATGAGGCTAGTGAATCCTATGCATCGGATGGATAGTTGGATGGATAGGATGATAACGCATGTGCTTTAGCATCCCTATCAGACAATGTTGAGGACTCAACACTTTAGCATAGTGGTGGAACTTGGGAGGATTCAGATGTGTTAGCACCTAATATGAGGTCATGCATGGGGGATACTGTTCCTCCCATGGAGATGAGAATGAAACAGTCCTTACCTTCTTAGACATTTATGTTAGACATGGCATAGGAGGATATCAGTGACATTTTGGAGGTGGTAGAGGAGACTTGTGTAGTATTGGAACACAAGGGACATATGGATCTACAGACCCAGTAGGAGAGGCATGGCTTGGAGACAGTTGAATATATGCATACCTATCAGTATGAGGAGAGCGAGTCACCTATTTTGGGGAGTCTATTATTATATCAGGTTTTGGAGACCGACAACTTGTTGGGATACTCACTTCCAGGACCGATTTACAGTGATGAGGACACACTCTTGATTGGTAGGGATGACCATATCTCATGTTTGGACACATCTTTATGGGATCTAGGTGCATATAACATTAACAGAGTGAGAACATGGGAGGATACAACTGCTTATATAGGATACAATGTGATCCATATGGGAGTAGCAGTTGGTGATGGTGTGTTGTGGAATATAGGAGGACTCAGTAACACAGTGGACAGTGGGAAGTTAAGTGCCTTATCTTTGAGGAGTGTGTTTTTGGGGATTCCTTTGTTGACACTAGCAGTGAGATGCATGAGGTAGCACTGTTGTAATATTTTGATCAAGAGTCATGACACTTGACATGAAAGTTGAGAGTCAATGAGGACATGATCGTGGTAGCCACTAGACGCATTGATGATACACACGCATTGGTGGTAGGATATTTTTGGAGGGCCTTGATGGCACATGATAGTTCAGATGGGGGAATTTCCATTGATGAATTCCATACACTCATGGATAGAGTGACTATGATGAGGGCCGACTACTAGCAATTGTTGATGGATAGAGATTACCTATTGGAGGTTGGTGAGATGTATCCTGGGGAACTAAGGGAGAAGGATATTGAGATGGAACAACTCACTCATGAGTTGGTGAGCACACGAGGATTCTTGGAAGGTGCACAAAAAACCCTTCAAGAATTAGGGCCTAGATTAGAGGATATCCTTGAGGAGACTAGTTAGGGACCCTCTACATCTATCTTAGCAAAGAGTCAGATATATCCTTCAACTACATTGATATAGGATGTTGGTGTTTTCATAGAGGAGCATCAGCTGATGGAGGAGCATGAGGAGTATCTAGGATCGTTGATGGGTATGGAGAAATATGACTAGGAGATGCTAGAGGATGTTTAGGTGCCACCCTTCATGAGGGGTTATGAGTCAGTTGGTCATACACATACACCTAGGGATTCTAGAGCCAAGGAAAGTTATGAGGACACTCCCATTTTGGTTTTAGGAGTGTTTGACATCCATGGAGAGGTTGAACCAATAGTACACCAAGGATACATGATGGTGTAGGAGGATTCATGAGCTTGCATGAGTATACAGGGGCATGTAGAGGTGTATTGTGGGATCCAGGAGGAGGCATTGGAGTGCAAGGAGGAACATACTTAGTGGAGCATGTAGATTCCTCTTCCCTGCAATAGTACATAGATTTGGGATATCACCTTCATAGTAGCAGTAGTTATATGAGTGATGATGGAGGGAGAGTGTTTGACCAACAATTTTTGGAGTTACCTATTATTGTACCCGGTGGTTGGATTTTAGTGATGAGTACAGGGGATTTTTCACTTTGGGTGCCAGTGGATGAGTTCTTGGTCAAGCCTTTGGTATTGACCAATGCATATGAAACTCCTTATTCCTACATACAGTTGTGTGGGACATGGAGAGTTGGGAGGCAGAGACCACCTTGCGAGACTGACTTGATTATATACAATAGGATAGGCATGGTTCATCCGAGACAGTCATATGAGGCTTGGGGCATGATGGAGAGCATCCTCAACCATGGGACATAGTATGTTCTAGAGATGGATATAGGTTCAGAGTCTTAGTAGGATGAGGAATGGGAGAAGAGATGGTCAAATGCTTCTGATGAGGTCTATGAGGTAAGTTGACATGAGGTATGGTCGAAGCAGGAAACGTCAGGGATCTTGAGGACCGTACATGATGTACTATGGTTGGACAACTTGGCTATTTCAGGACTCGTCAACAGGATATAACGAGATTATCCTTGGGGGATCTCAATGATAATGTTATGAGACACATGGAGGCATGTTTGGTATGTCAAAATCAAGAGTCGGGGAATGAATATGCAGCCACCCTTGTTTCAGTGTTGAGTTGGGAAAGTATGCCAACTTCTCTTGACCCTGGGGTATTATAGATATATAGTAGGGAAGACATCATAGGGTTATTGCAGGATCATGGGACTCCACAAGAAACAATATGGATTGACAAGGAGGCCGAGTTTAGTGATTATGGACATGACAACATGTCTATCAACATACTTCGATGAGAGGATTACAATTTTGTGGGCACTGAGATACTTGGTATGAGACCTTCAGAGCTATGTGATGTGGGATTTGGTGCTCTTCTGGAGTACATGATGGTTTTAGAGACTTGCATGATTGATTCTTTCCATTGTTGGGGGAATTTGAGAGCAAGTCGAGATGAGTATGCTTTGTGTCAGGATGGATCTCCTTGGTTGAGGATCGAATATATCAGTAGATCATCTTCTTGGTTAGTGTTAGAACCCTATATAATAGGGAATCAGTATTCTGAATAATACCTATCTATTTCAGGATTTACGCTTTTGCTCATGACGCATGGTGAAGGCGGCAAAAAGCGCTCGACACTGTCCAAGCATAAAATGAGTACCTGCACGCGAGCTTCAAGGCAAATTTCGATGCATTTTTGGCTGAAATTGTGAATTGGTTTGAAATGGCAAAATTTGATTCTTTTGGGCAAATACAAATTTGGTTTATCAGCCAAAATTTGGTCTTAAAAACCAAAAATGGCCCCTCGGCCTTTATGCAGAGGTTTCTGTTTTGGTTTTTCAAAATATAAATTTTGTTTAAAAAAAGAAAATTTTATTTCCAAAAAGGTATATTGGCTGAGGGCCAATCTCCAAGCACTCAACACCATGAGTTATCACCCTTCCACAAACCAACAACAAACACACAAGCCAGCGCCAGTGCCAACGCAAATTTCCAGAGCACAGCCTCGGGCTCACTTCATCGAAAGACCATCTGTCTCTTGGATCATATAAACGCCACAAGTTCGGTTTACCGCATGCATGTGGGATTAGTCCCCCAAAACTTTAAAAATAAAACACCGAGTTACTCTGTGCGCCTAGGTGTCTACCAGAGTTTATGTGTCAAGTAATGACCAGGAGTTGACAGTCAATGGGTGCAGGTCCAGCTTTTGATGTGCCATATGTAGTAGAGATCATGTGCCAAGGCAACTGCACAGGTGTTCGAGGGTTGTACCAGGTGTGCTTTTTGTTGTGGAAAACTAGACAGAAGCATACTAAAAACGACAAAGTCCCAAATGTGGATGAAGTTGCTGGTGTAGTTGATAGTCTTGACCATAATGAAATTGGCAGTGGTTTAGATTCCTCTGGTTCTTTTCCATCGTGTACATCATCTGGTCAATTAGTTGGGGTAAATGCATCAGACATGAATCCAGCTGAAATTGCTACTGATGGGGTAACGAGGGAACAAAATGAACTTCCTGAAATAATGTCTCTTGATGGATATATAGGTTCAAGGGGAGATCAATCTAATGAAGATGCAGAAGTTGTTAATACAATTCAGAATGAAGAATCTGCGGAATGGGAAAACACCCTTCAAGGTAAATTGGAAGAAGGCAAGGCTGGTTTATTAAATGATCTTTCTGTCTCCCACAAGAGAATGCTCATTAGGAGAGGGAAAAGTGAAAGCCTGAGCATGAAAATGAAATATTCTGATGGTCTGAATGAGTGGCAAGCAGGAAATGTAGCTCAATCATTATCTTATGAAACACTTTGGGAGGGAATTGCACATTTAAATCCCTTTGTTGTTAAAACAGTTGTTGCTGTTTTCAGAAGTGGCGAGAAAACCTCAGCCAAAGATTGGTCTACATATGTTGAAGTTAAGGGAAGAGTACGGCTCGATGCATTTGAAAAGTTTCTTCAAGAGTTACCTCTTTCTCGAAGCCATACAGTCATGTCCCATGAACTTCTTGAAGATCATGGGCATTCTGGAACTGTGTCAATGTCAGAAGTGCATGAATGCAGGTTGAAGGATATTGATAAAATGTCAAAGCAAGATGTAGATTTTGATCCTAGTGCACCATACTCTTCTTCAATGGATAACGTACCATTAAAGGTTCTCGTTGGAGTACCCAACGTAAAGATGCGTCAATCTCCAACACAGGAGAAGAAGACTGTACAGATAGATTTATTTTCTCCCAAGGGTCATGTTGATTCATCTGACTCAGTCATAGCCAAACTGAGAGAATCCTTGGCATCTGCTTTGGCTATGGTATGGGATGAACAACCTAAAAAGGATGTAAAAATGGAAAATAATTTCCAGATTGAGTCAACAGTCTTGAACAAGCATGAAAGTGTGGATTATAAAGTTGTTAAAGTGGAAGACACCGAGTTGAGTGCCACGACTGACAAATATTGTCAAGGGAAGTCATATAAAACTTTGAAATGAGAAAGGGAAGACTTCGAGCAGAATCAGGTTTTGGTGGAAACAACAGATTCATCAGGTTGCTTAAGACAAGGTTCACATCAGGAACAAAATGAACTTCAGATGAACTTTGAGTTAAATGCACCATACAGTGGTGATGAAGAGACAAGTACCTTTAAAAGGATCAAATTAGAGAAAGAGGAGATTCAAAGTGAAGGGCATGAACAGACTATGCAGAGTTCTGAGTTAGCACAGATTGTATCAATAAAAGTTGAAGATGAACTTTTCAGAATATATGGCAGTGTTAACAAGAAGTACAAAGAAAAGGCCAGGTCTCTTCTATTTAATCTTAAAGATAGAAACAACCCTGAGTTATGGGCACGCGTTGTTTCAGGTGAAATTACCCCTGAGCGCCTCTGTTGCATGACAACAGAGCAGTTAGCATCCAAAGAATTGTCGCAATGGAGGATTGCAAACAAGACCCAAATTCCACCAGAATGAATGAAGCAGATCCACGATTCGAGGCAGTAGTTGAGGAGGATCAGGGAATAGATGGCATCGGTTAGAGCACCTATCCTCCAGTTGGCAGAAAATATCCAATGACCTCAAGCATTCGACTGACTCTGCATTTATCTTTTTGATGACTGTTAGAGTGGATTCACCAGCAAAACTTAACAAACCTCCAGTGTTCCAGATGTCAAGCAGCAGTTACCGAATTGAATTCTCCTTTAATTTATTGTTTGGTTTGTTTTAGAGACAGCTTACAGGTGTCATATAGGATTGTAACTATTTTTCTATTTCGAGAAAGCAGAGGTAGAGTGCGAGTGTGGGGAAAGACTGAGAGATTTTTATTATTTGTGCAGATGTAAAAGACATAACAGGGGTTCGATTGGGCAGAGTAGGAGAGGGTTCGACCTGAAGTTTTTAATTTTCTTTGCTAGACTGGGATCCTGGCTTTTTCAGGAGTATTTTTCTAATCTTTAAGATGATCAATTGGTAATGGGCATGCTTTCTTTTACAGGATTCTTGTGCGGATATATTGGTGGCGTTTTTCCTCTGTTAAAGTATTTTCCTGTCCTCTTTCCACTTGTTTTTCATTTCTTATTATCAGAAGATAGTAAACAGAGCAGAATTTATTGGCAAATACTCTGCATCTGTCCTTTTGATAATCTTTATGTTATTCATCTAAAGAGCCCAGCTTAGGAATTCTTAGCTTCTCCTTTGATTGGTTTTTTCCTCCCCTAGTTCTTCCTCAAATTGACACCATCAAAACTTAATCCAATCCAACATTTCCGTAACCTTTCCCTGTGTGAGAAATTTGTCCAGATCTGAGAGTGAATCACACTTTTAAGCGCAGACCCCATTTGCCCAATGGCCCTCCTTGCTGTCCCAAACTAACCATTTAAAAATAAAAAACGCCATACTTTCATAGCTAGCCTAACATCTATCCTATTCCATACCAAGTTAATTCATAAAGAGAGATCCCTCTCTGAGTCTTGGAGGGCTAGATCGAAGACTCCAAGTGGTTCGAGGTTACCTCTGTGATTGCCTCCGCAACCTTAGGCAAATCACAGAGCGCTAACATTTTTGGCAAATCCACTGGGGACCTTCTCCAGAGGTGCACTTCAAGTTCAGATTTGACTTCTGATGGTGAACAGAATCCAAACATAGGAAAGCTGTACCATTCACCTAGCGACTCCATTGTTCAAGATCCCGAGCTTCAAAGTTCACAAGGGACTTCACTGCTGAAGAATCCAGATTTCAAAGCCTTGATGATGCTTCAAGATGATAGGGTATGTGGAAAATCCTACATCTTGTGAAGCCATAGAAGAATTCAGGGGTAAGTTAGAAAAAATTCACCTCGACGAAGACTTTTTAACAACTGTGTTTCGTATTTTGGAACCGAGCAAATCTTCTCCTAAAAGTAAAATCTGTTGTCTTGAGCTAGTTGTTGAAAAGTTTGAAAATGATATTGAACTTTTGGATTCTCAAATTCAGTCCTACAATTTCCTAGATCTCAAAGAATTCCTGGAAAATCTTCCTTCTCCAAAGCAAGAGGAAATTGTACTACCTGTTGATTTGCAGATTGATGATGATTATGTTTTCAAGTATAAGGCTGAAGTTGTAGATGCATGGTTTGATTTTGAGGATGAAATTGGTCTACTAGTCATATAAGATCTAGGAATGAATATCATGTATCATGCTTTAATTGATCCTATAGCAGATTACATGGAGGTTTATGTTAGCTCAAGTTTTCAAACATGTATTCTCTATAACGACCAAATATGTCACCAGTTGCCAGTACATATTTCATCCTTGATTTTCATCAAGCACGATGAGGAAACCCAATCATGGGATCAATTGCTTGGTTGGCTTCATTGGCACTTTTTCATTACCTGATTGAAGCAGTAACTGTTAGCAAAGTAGGGTAGGTAGGAATGTGCCAATAAGCTCAACATGATGAGCACTTTTCTTTTTATCCCTTCATAGTTTTATTTTCAGTTTACAGTCTTGGGGCAGCCCAATGATCAGCTGGTCGGAGAAATTCATAGTTCAGCGGTTCTAGACATCTCCTTCGGAGCTATCTTCCCCAGGTGGAGCCTATGTTAGAACCCTATATAATAGGGAATCAATATTCTGAATAATACCTATCTATTTCAGGCTTTACGCTTTTTCTCATGATGCATGGTGAAGGCGGCAAAAAGTGCTCGACACTGTCCAAGCATAAAATGAGTACCTGCACGCGAGCTTCAAGGCAAATTCCGATGCATTTTTGGCCGAAATTGTGAATTGGTTTGAAATGGAAAAATTTAATTCTTTTGGGCAAATACAAATTTGGTTTATCAGCCAAAATTTGGTCTTAAAAACCAAAAATGGCCCCTCGGCCTTTATGCAGAGGTTTCTGTTTTGGTTTTTCAAAATATAATTTTTGTTTTAAAAAAGAAAATTTTATTTCCAAAAAGGTATATTGGCCGAGGGCCAATCTCCAAGCACTCAACACCATGAGTTAGCACCCTTCCACAAACCAACAAAAAACACACAAGCCAACGCCAACGCCAACGCCAATTTCCAGAGCACAGCCTCGGGCTCACTTCATCGAAAGACCATGTGTCTCTTGGCTCATATAAATGCCACAAGTTCGGTTTACCACATGCATGTGGGATTAGTCCCCCAAAACTTTAAAAATAAAACACCGAGTTACTCTGTGCGCCCAGGTGTCTACCAAAGTTTATGTGTCAAGTAATGACCAGGAGTTGACAGTCAATGGGTGCAGGTCCAACTTTTGATGCGCCATATGTAGTAGAGATCATGTTCCAAGGCGACTGCACAGGTGTTCGAGGCTTGTACCAAGTGTTCTTTTTGTAGTGGAAAACTAGACAGGAGCATACTAAAAATGACGAAGTCCCAAATGTGGATCAAGTTGCTGGTGTAGTTGATAGTCTTGACCATAATGAAATTGGCAGTGGTTCAGATTCCCCTGGTTCTTTTCCATCGTGTACATCATCTAGTCAATTAGTTGGGGTAAATGCATCAGACATGAGTCCAGCTGAAATTGCTACTGACGGGGTAACGAGGGAACAAAATGAAATTCCTGAAATAATGTCTCTTGATGGATATATAGGTTCAAGGGGAGATCAATCTAATGAAGATGCAGAAGTTGTTAATACAATTCAGAATGAAGAATCTGCGGAATGGGCAAACACCCTTCAAGGTAAATTGGAAGAATGCAAGGCTGGTTTATTAATGATCTTTCTGTCTCTTGCAAGAGAATGCTCATTAGGAGAGGGAAAAGTGAAAGCCTGAGCAGGAAAATGAAATATTCTGATGGTCTGAATGAGTGGCAAGCAGGAAATGCAGCTCAATCAATATCTTATGAAACACTTTGGGAGGGAACTGTACATTTAAATTCCTTTGTTGTTAAAAAATTGTTGCTGTTTTCAGAAGTGGCAAGAAAACCTCAGTAAAAGATTGGTCTACATATGTCGAAGTTAAGGGAAGAGTATGGATCGATGCATTTGAAAAGTTTCTTCAAGAGTTACCTCTTTCTCGAAGCCATACAGTCATGTCCCATGAACTTCTTGAAGATCATGGGCATTCTGGAACAGTGTCAATGTCAGAAGTGCATGAATGCAGGTTGAAGGATATTGAGAAAATGTCAAAGCAAGATGTAGATTTTGATCCTAGTGCACCATACTCTTCTTCAATGGATAACGTACCATTAAAGGTTCTCGTTGGAGTACCCAACGTAAAGATGCATCAATCTCCAACACAGGAGAAGAAGACTGTATAGATAGATTTATTTTCTCCCAAGGGTCATGTTGATTCATCTGACTCAGTCATAGCCAAATTGAGAGAATCCTTGGCATCTGCTTTGGCTATGGTATGGGATGAACAACCTAAAAAGGATGTAAAAATGGAAAATAATTTCCAGATTGAGTCAACAGTCTTGAATAGGCATGGAAGTGTGGATTATAAAGTTGTTAAAGTGGAAGACACCGAGTTGAGTGCCATGAATGACAAATATTGTCAAGGGAAATCATCTAAAACTTTGAAATGAGAAAGGGAAGACTTCGAGCAGAATCAGGTTTTGATGGAAACAACAGATTCATCAGGTTTCTTAAGACAAGTTTCACATCAGGAACAAAATGAACTTCAGATGAACTTTGAGTTAAATGCACCATACAGTGGTGATGCAGAGACAAGTACCTTTAAAAGGATCAAATTATAGAAAGAGGATATTCAAAGTGAAGGGCATGAACATACTATGCAGAGTTCTGAGTTAGCACAGATTGTATCAATAAAAGTTGAAGTTGAACTTTTCAAAATATATGGCAGTGTTAACAAGAATTACAAAGAAAAGGCCAAGTCTCTTCTATTTAATCTTAAAGATAGAAACAACCCTGAGTTATGGGCACGTGTTGTTTCAGGTGAAATTACCCCTGAGCGCCTCTGTTGCATGACTGTAGAGCAGTTAGCATCCAAAGAATTGTCGCAATGGAGGATTGCAGACAAGACCCAAATTTCGCCAGAATGAATGAAGAAGATCCACGATTCGAGGCAGCAGTTGAGGAAGATCAGGGAATAGATGGCAGCGGTTAGAGCACCTATCCTCCAGCTGGCATCAAATCTCCAATGACCTCAAGCATTCGACTGACTCTGCATTTATCTTTTTGATGACTTTTAGAGTGGATTCGCCAGCAAAACTTAACAAACCTCCAGTGTTCTAGATGTCAAGCAGCAGTTACCGAATTGAATTCTCCTTTAATTTACTGTTTGGTTTATTTTAGAGACATCTTACAGGTGTCATATAGGATTGTAACTGTTTTTCGATTTTGAGAAAGCAGAGGTAGAGTGCGAGTGTGGGGAAAGACTGAGAGATTTTTATTATTTATGCAGATGTAAAAGATAGAACAGGGGTTCGACTGGGCAGAGTAGGAGAGGGTTCAACTTGTGTGAGAGGGTTCGACCTGAAGTTTTTAATTTTGTTTGCTAGACTGGGATCCTGGCTTTTTCAGGAGTATTTTTGTAATCTTTAATATGATCAATCAGTAATGGGCATGCTTTCTTTTACAGGATTCTTGTGCAAATATATTGGTGGCGTTTTTCCTCTGTTAAAGTATTTTCCCGTTCTCTTTCCACTTGTTTTTCAGTTCTTATTATCAGAAGATAGTAAACAGAGCATAATTTATTGGCAAATACTCTGCATCTGTCCTTTTGATAATCTTTATGTTATTCATCTAAAGATCCCAGCTTAGGAATTCTTAGCTGCTCCTTTGATTGGTTTTTTCCTCCCCTAGTTCTTCCTCAAATCGACACCATCAAAACTTAATCTGATCCAACATTTCCGCTACCTTTCCCTGTGTGAGAAATTTGTCCAGATCTGAGAGTGAATCACACTTTTAAGCGCAGAACCCATTTTCCCAATGGCCCTCCTTGCTGTCCCAAACTAACCATTTAAAAATAAAAAACCCCATACTTTCATAGCTAGCCTAACATCTATCCTATTCCATACCAAGTTAATTCAGAAAGAGAGATCCCTCTCTGAGTCTTGGAGGGCTAGATCCAAGACTCCAAGTGGTTCGAGGTTACCTCTGTGATTGCCTCCGCAGCCTTAGGAAAATCACAGAGTGATAATAGTTAGTAGGGGGTCTGGCTTCTGCAAGAGATGATAGTTGGGAGATGAGTTTATGTGAGAGACTCCTTGATTGATGGATATTGTATCTACTTGTTTCGTTAGTTGGGGATCTTCAGTAGATTCATGATGTTGGTATCTTACAAGACTATACTTCGCAGGGCACTACAGTTCACATCTTGATGTGGGATCTAGGGATTGGAGTGCTTGGTAGTCTAGAGTTTGATGGGTTCGAGATCCTAGTAGAGTGGTTTCTTGGGGAGTTGACCGAGGATTAGGTGCACATGATCATTCTACTCTTTAGGAGAATTTGAGTATCATGTATGGTGAGCAGCTGGAGGGGCCATGTCTTGAGAAGAGCTTACTATAGGTCACATAGGTGGATATTGGATTCTGGTATCATATACAAATTGATTCAGTTATTTCTTAAGGACAAGAAATATTTTAGTAGGGAAGATTGTAATGTCTCCATTTTTGGACATTTTTATGTTACAGAGTGTTATGCCTACGAGAGTATCCAGATGGGGGTGAAAGCGAGTTATGGATTTTTTGAGGGTTTTTATTGGGCCCAACTTGCATCATTAATCATATTTCATCATCAGGATCCATTCCACACAACTTGCCTTTGGTTTCATTGCATTCCGAAGATTTCCGTAATTTTGAGTTATTATGGGTCATATTTTAATTAATTTCACTAAGGTGGTCATTTTGGGCATAATACTTGGAGAAACCTTTTAGTGTAATAGGTCGGTGGAATCGGGAGGAAGAGAACTACATGATTAGATGATGAGAAGTGTCTTTTAGTGGTCGGAGAATCCATAGGGATGAATAAATCACTTTTTAGAGGAAAATATGTTAATTAATTAATAAAGTGATTTAATTAAGGAATAATAAAAATAAAGTAAAAGTCACTTGGAGACAAAAGGTGAACATGGGGGATAAAAGAGATATAGGGGCCTTTATTCTCTCATTATGTTGATTATCATTTTGATGTTTGACTTCTTGCTAGAGAGCCCATGATACTTGGGGGTTTTGAGGGTTTTGACTGAACAAACCGTAGAGATAAGATCAGTGGTGAAAGATTCCAGCTTTCCTGATCCAAGCTTGGACAAGGAGGTGAAATATTCCTTCCTCACCATTCTAATTCA
>ML803136.1:154284-172333 GCA_009831015.1 Picea engelmannii
TTCCTATTTCAGGGCCTCAATAATAAATAAATATCTATTTTGTTGTTTCCTACTGAAATAATCTGCAATTTAATTTATGGTTTTCTTTCATGGTTTTTCTTTGGTTTTTATTTATACTAGGAGTAAACTGATAAACAACATAAAAAAAACAAAAACATAATAAAATACATACCTCAACCTAATTACAACAACAACATAATAAAATACATACCTCGACCTACAGGTTGGTTGATTTAGTCCCTGGTTCTCTTATTCGTGAGCTTGCCCAAATTGCTCAACTAAATATTAACCTCTGAACCAACTAGGAACAACCTCTTCGACTCCCTAGCTCCAAGAATCCTTGCGTTTTCCTAGCCCCCAAGCCCAAAGTTTCTAGCAACAACAGTGCCCTGTGACGGTTTCCCCAAAACAATTGTTCTTCCAATTTCCTCCTTCTTCCCTATTTCCTTCATAATTTATTCCTCCTTCTTTTCCAATTTTCCCCAAAAACAAAGACCCCCCTTTCCAATTCCTCCCCCTCTTCCTTATCCTCCTCTCTCAAATCCCCCTCATTAATTCCCCAACAACCTTATCCCCCCATTAATTCCCCAACAGCCTTGTCCCCCATTAATTACTTCACCTACCTTTTAATAATAAAATAATAAAAAGACTCATTTAATTTATTTTAATAATTAATTAAATTTAAATTAAAAACTATGATAAAAAGTCAATCAAATTGGGCTGTTACATACACCCACCCTTCAAGAAACTTCGTCGTGAAGTTAAATTAATTTACAATATAAGGGTAATGACACATGATTCATACATCCACATTAAATAAACAACATCGTTAATTTAAAATGCTTATACATACTAGTGTACATGTGCAAGGAATGCATGTGTAGCTAGCACATACATGACTCAAACATGCACTAATGACAATAATTATCACTCCTAAAGTAATTATTGCATGTGTCCAATCCAATCAACAAGAACATTCATGTCATAAAAGATAGCATACTAATTAGATGTTTGCAAAATTCCTCAATTATAATAATTTAGCACAAGCAACATTCACTTAGATAATTGTAGTTCGGTTAATAAAATATAAACATACATATATACATAATTTTTTTTTAAACGAGGAAATCAAGAAATTCTACCATAATGTGAAAGCCCCACACACTCTCAACTACTTCTAGTCATCCTTCCTCCCTAACCTACTTCCATCTTCCATCCATATAATTCCTTTGTTGGACTATCTTGGAGTGTCAACTATATTGACCTAACTCCAGATAGAACACATAAGCGGAAGTGTCAATTCTCTTGACCAAGATTCCCCAGCAGGCATCTGACAATCATCATCACACGTCTAGGGGAGCATGAGCTAACACCATCCTCCCATGACTCCATGTTTCGGAGGATACATGGTTGGAAATGATTCCACCCCTCCTAATAGAACTAGGGTCAACACCCTACCATGGACCATACAGTGGCACTGTGTTGCTGGGAATTTTTTCATCGTATATTCAGTCTTAGGTAGTCTGGCCACCTGAAAAACCTGCACTTGTCCACACATCATAGCAATGCATTTTAACCAATATAATTTCATATACAAGATTCATACCATATTGTTTCCTGGTCGATGTTCATGACATCAACCTTTTATCATCATTATTCTCTGGCTATTTCATAGCCTATTGAACTACATATTAGTCTATAACACAAACCCATACATATCCATGCAATATCATCATGTAAATGCATTTAGTCATAATCTTAATCCGATATCCATGTACCAACAACTTTAAATTTCAAAATTTTCAAGTTAGAAATAGATTGCATAATATCCATCATAATTCAAATAATGTTAAACATTCATAGAATTGACATTCACATAGGTTCATATGTCTTAAAATTTCAAGTGTATCATTAATAGTTTCACAGTGAATAGAAAATAAATATGATTAGGCCTTAAGTAATTCTAGTTGTCTAAGTCAAAAAGTGGCATTACATACACCCCACCTTCGGGAAAACATATTCTCGAGGTGGTAAAAAAAGTGAGGGATGATCTCTTCATAAGGTCTTTGCATCCTCCCAAGTAGAAGATCCTAGGCTATACTTGTCCCATTGGACCTTAACTTGGTCTACCAAATGATTCCTAAGCTGTCGGACCCTACGGTCCAATATGCGTAACAGTTCTACTGTGAGGGTTCCCGCATCCAATACCTGTAATTCCTTCCAATTTAGTTTATGAGATTCGTCAACAACATAATGGCGTAGAACAAATACATGAAAAACATTATGAGTTTTATGCAAGTGGGGTGGAAGTACGAGACGATAGGCAGTGGGTCCAATTCTCTCTTGGATTTTGAATGGTTTTATAAATTAAGGCGAAAAATTTGTTCCCTTCTCGAACCGAATGGTACTATTATTAGGTCTGATATGAATGAAAACTTGATCTCCCACTTTATAACTTCGATCAATCCTATGTGCATCAAAATAAATTTTATGTCTATCTTGTGATTCCTTTAGTCGTTGCCTAATCTAAATCACCTATTCCTCCATATCTTGAATCAATTATGGCCCAAATGTCACTCGGTCTTCTAACCTTTCCCAACTCAACGACGTCCTGCATGGCCTTCCATACAGAGCTTCATAGGGTGACATTCCAATGGAGCTATGAAAACTGTTATTGTAGGCGAACTCTACCAAAGGTAGGTACTTCTCCCAATGGTTTTGATTATCCATAACATACATCCTAAGCATGTCTTCCATAACCTAATTTACTCTCTTAGTTTTCCCATTTGTTTAAGGATGATATGTTGTGCTTAAGTTAAACTGATTTCCCAACGCTGAATGCAAACTTGTCCAAAACCTAGATGTGAATCGGGAGTCCCTATTTGAAATGATATTATTGAGTAACCCATGTAGACAAATGACCTCACTTATAAACATGTGTGCCGCATCAGTGACATCATAAGTGTCTCTAACCGGGATAAAATGAGCACTCTTGGTCAACTTATCAACTATCACAAGAATGGCATTGTGTCTATGCGATGAGAGCGCCAATCCCACAACAAAATCCATAGAAATGACTTCCCACTTGGACATAGGTACAACATGTAGCTGTAGGACACCTATCGGGTGCTAGTGGTCAGCCTTCACTTGTTGAAACTCTAGGCAATTGGTGTTGGCCCTTGGTTATGGAAGGTTGTGAATATTAAGGAAAGAAGCACGAAGTACGAACTGCGCGAAAAGAACATTGATTGAGATTGGGTCGAAGTGGTTAAAGAAGCAGAAAAGAAGGAGAAAAGTAAGAGAAAGCGAGTCGTTAAACAAGAAGGCCAAGGAAGATAGATCAACAAGGAAGATGGATCGTGGACAACTCAGCAAGTGGAAAAAGCCACCAATAGATTCTTTGGAGCACCTCATGGGAAATAAATAAAGACATGTTGGCGAAGCCCTAAAAATGTGGGTCAAGTTGACTTAGGGTTTTAGACACCTAGGGTTTTGGCATTTTAGGGTTTTGACACCTAGGTGTCAGCCTAAGGTTGTCCAAGAATCATTGTAATGTATAAATAAAGTTTAAGAGGACCTAGGTTGGGTTAGAGAATATAATGAGTGATTATTGTTGTTGAGAGAGAGTCTGTGTTGTAAGATATTCAACTGGGTGCGAAGATCAACCCTGCAGCTGGGTGCGAAAGGAGGGGAGAGAAAGGGAGAGAGAAGGAGAGAGATCTGCAAGCTAAGAGTTCATATAGAACTGTATGTTTTCCTATAATATCAAGAAACACAGTTATGTGGATGTAGCCCTAGGGAGAGGGTGAACCGTGCATATCTTGTTGTTCTATGGGATTGATGTTGTGTTCTTTTTTCTTCTGATTACTTAGTTATTACATCATTGTGTTAGATATGATATATAACTGTGCGAAGTAGGGTTGATTTGGTAAATGATATCTAGATGTTGTGTTGTTGTTGTTTTGTATTTCCTTTGGTTGTAGACACCTGTGTCCTGCAACCCCCTATTTCTACTTCGGGTGAGACTACATCTACTTCACAGGTGTTCCTGAAAGGGCTAGTAGTTAGGGCTTGTTGGTGCGTTGTTAGAGCTGAACCCTGGGTCTGCCCCTGTGCAAACAAATGGTTCTGTTGTTAGGATCAAGATCTTCTTGAGGGAATGTCAAGGTGGTTTCCATTGAAGACACAGATTTATAAGTGGATAGAAGAACAAGAAAAGGACTTCGTTGAAGCTCAGAACAAGAACCCTAATCTTAGTACAAAGGATTGGTTGGGAAGGTATATCTTTACCGATATACATGAGATCTTTTTTGGAGGAATCCATCAGGAGATATATGAGTGGCTAGCCATATTAGTAGATACCCAGTTTGAAATCAGACTAGACCACCTGTGGTTTGGATGTCGGCGCTAATCAAGAAGGTTAAGAGAGTTGATAATGCCATGTCAAGAGTAGTCGATTGTTAGTTTGATAGTACCATTGGAGGATCCATTACTAAATTTTCTATTGACAAAGTAGAGTCACATAGCCAAATAGAGAGATATTTCTTTAAGGGACCTAGGGGAAATTTTTACATTTTTTGAAGTTGCAGATCAAGATGCTATTGCATGAGAAGAACATCTTGAGGATACAGTAATCGGTTGGAATAAAGAGATAATGTTAAAGAACTCAGACAGTGGCAGCGACACTGAGGTTGGACACACGCACAATGAGAGATAATTTAGAGAAGTTCCTCTAGTGAACCTGTTTGAGCAAGGTCACGAGCCACTGGCACAATATGAAGGGTTCTACAGTGGAGAAAAAGAAGAGTTGGTGAACGAGGAACATTTAGAGTCTGCTAGAGCAGAAGAAGGGAAGATTGAAGAACCTTGCTGAGAAGAGTCAGAAACTTCAGGAACTGTGCAAACTGTTGAAGTAAGTAATATTACTCCTCATGTTGCTTTAGCAACATTAAGTAACCAGAGTAACCTAAGTTATCATAGCACTCAACGCACTGGTACAAGTGGTTCAGTGCATACTCAGTTAAGAAACCTAGGAAGATCTATGGCAGATGAGATGAGGTTACCCACCTTTAGGGGAGATGGATCTGAATATCCTGATCAACATTGGTTCTCATGCGAAGATGTATGGAGTATTAAGAATGTCATTGATGAAGTTGTTAAGAGAGATCAATTTAGTACTACCCTGAGAGACCACGCACTGAGCTGGTACATGAAATTTTTTCAAGGAGTTGCACAATTGAAACCACTTAATGACATTGAGACTACGTTGATTGATGAATTCAAGAAACCTAATTCGGAGTTGCAGTGCATTAAAAAGCTGAAATAAATAAAGAAGAGAGTAGTTGAACCTGTTTGGTAGATTGTTTAGAGGTTTAAGACCCTCACAAGTCATTTGAGTTTTCAGATTCTAGACGAACATAATAAATAAAGGTTCATTGCTGCCCTCTTTCCACACATTAGAGTCCCTCTTATGCAACATAAGATCGCTTCACAGGCTGAGGCGTTGGAGATCGCCATGAAACTAGAATCAACCCCTATGGGAGAGTCCAGCTCAAGCACGAGTCAAATTTTGAGTCAACTAACTAGCTTATCGCTGCAGGTCGAAGATATGAAGAAAGATAAGGGAAAATATAAAAGAGAAGATATCTGGTGTATCAGATGCAAATTAGAGGGCCATGATAAGGAGCATTGTTCTCTATTTCATGAGTAATTGGATTCAGGAGCTCTGAGCCCTTTGAAGCAGGTTACTCTACCTTGGTGTGAGGTATGTAGAAATCGACATCGCCCTGGTGAATGTTATTACATGCAAAAATATGTCCAGACACCTACCAACCTTTACTGCACATTCTTTAAATATGTGGGGCATGATGAGAAATATTGTAATGCTTATGACCTCTTGCATGAAAGATCAAGAGACACATATAAAATTCAAGGTGAAGTACAACATGAAAAAAATACTACGCAATTTAACTCCCAAGGAAGAGGAAACTTCAACCCTCGCGGTGGATTCATAGGAAGAGGAAGAGGAGGAGGTATGGGTCGAGGTTGAGGTCAGATAATTTTTTATAAATGTGCACATCCAAAAAATTTGGAAAGGGATTGTCAGAACCCTTGTACCACTTGTAGCTACTGCAACTCATTTGAACATGTTATTGAAGATTGTCCTGTACTGTTAGCCAAACTTCAGGAGAGAAGAGGAGGAAACCCACAAGTAAAATTAATCTCAGCAAAACCTCATAGAGTGGATCCTAGAGTCGATTTTATCTCTAGAGGAGGCACTGCTAAAAGAGAAGACAAGGTGACTCTAGCAAAGACTGCAGAAGAATGAAGGGTCAGAAGAGTTGCAAAGAAGACACAAGAGTTTGATCCGAGGAAGGAAAATTAGATGTTTGAAGAAGCAAGAAGAAAATTTGGAGGAGATCAGGTTTCTTCATCAAAGGCACAACCAGAAGTGAGATAATGTGGGATGCCTCTGGCATTCGATCAATCAACATCACTGGGAGAAGGAAAAGAGGTAAGCAAGCTTGTTAGTTTCTTGTATGCGTTCATTGATTTGATTAAGGATGGAAGATCCATACAAGAACTACAAAACTTGATCCGACAGTATGAACCAGGGAAGGTAGACCCTCTGTTGAATAGAGCAATACATCAAGTATCCAAAAAGAGAAGGACAAATAAGGAACTACACCTTAATGATCAGATTGGAGATTATGATATAGATTATGTGGTCCTCGACTTAGGATTAGAAGTCAATGCTATGACGAAGTAGACCTGGGCACTAATGGTAAAATCTAAGTTAATTTATTCCCCTATCAGGCTTAGGATGGATAATCAGTAGGCAATAATCCCCTTTGGGAGATTAGAGCATGTCTCTGTGGACATCGACGGGGTAAGCACATTTGTGGACTTCAAGGTGATTGAGATAGTTGATGACAATTGTCCTTATCCTACCCTGTTAGGAATTGATTGGGCTTTCAACAATTCCACTGTTGTTGACTTAAATAAAGAAGAATGACGTAGGAAGGTGATGTTCTTAGGTTCATTACACCTCTGGATCCTGATGAAGGTCGAAGATACACATAACCCATCAGAGAAGAAGATCACGCATATGAGCTAGAGAATATATATAAATTGACAATGAGACAACAAGATTACATTAACCCTACAACAGATGGGAATTTAAGCTGACGAAGTGACAACACGTGCTCATCGGACTTAGAAGAAGCACTGGAGAATTGGCAGAACAAAATGTATGAAGTTTCTGCGTGGATGTGTGCTAGATTGACCAGGGAAGTTTGTTGGATTGGCAAAGAAGTAAGCAATATGCCCACATTTGATGGTTTAAATAAGTTAGAAACGTTCTTATCATATTTTGAAGAAATTGTACTAGTACAATAGAGATTGTTGGCATTGGATGAGGCTTTGAGAGAAACACCAACAAGATGGTGGGGGACACATAAAAAGAACATCAAAGACTAGATGCAATACCGTACTTTGATGGAAGTGTGATTTTGAGAACAAGTATAAGGATGTGAAGTTCGATACACAGGTCAAATTTGTCCGAACGACCATGTGCGAGGTTGTGAGGAGGCCTGGAGAAACATTCCTCAACAAAAATGGGTGCATAATTTCATCAACACTCTGGACACAACACCTATCAATTGGCATCTTCAAGAAGAACTGCGCCTCACCACTTCATATTGGCACGGTATGACTCAAAATTTTGTAGCTACATTTTTATTTGAAAGCCAATACCCTTCAATAGATCAAGCTCTACAAGTTGTAAGACTTTAGAGGCACCTAACCTCCCTATTGTGCAAGAAGAGGATGAATGGACTACACCTCTTCAGAAATTGAAAGGATGTTACAATATCAATGTTGATGAAGATGATGATCCTAGGAATGTGAACATCACATAAACAAAAGGACAGAGAGATGTAGAAGGACCGGGAGTCGAACTACCTTTCATTGGACAACCGATCAAAATCAAGAAATTTAATATTGGAAGCTTTGACTCAGGAATTTGAAGTCCACCATCAGAAGATTACTCCCTACCATCCACAAGTGAATGCGACATTTGAAGCTTTCAATGAGATCTTGGAGACAATGCTGATGAAGATTTGCAATGTGAATAGGGATAGCTGGGATTTGAGAGTACTAGCAGTGCTATGGGCCTATAGAACTACTTGCAAGAATCTGACAATGCAGACTCCCTTTAAGTTGGTTTATGGTTTAGAAGCAGTTGTCCCTATGGAATATTTGGTTCCTAGTCTCAGAATTGCAACATTCACAGGTATGGATGACATTGGCGTTGTTCAATAGAGGCTCACACAGTTGGTGGAACTAGAAAAAGACATATTTATTGCAGGATTCCATCAGCAGATACGGAAGGAACGAGAAAATGCCTACCATGATAGACATATCAAGAAGAAATCCTTTAGGCAAGGATATTGTAATGTCCCCATTTTGGGACATTATAACATTACAACATTTCAGAGTGTTATGCCTACCCGAGTAGCCAGATAAGGGTGATAGAGAGTTCGAGAGATATTGAGGGGTTTATTTGGTCCCGACTTGCATCGTTCATCATCAAGATCCATTCCGCACAACTTGGATTTGGTTTCGTTGCATTCCGACAATTTCTGTAATTTTGAGTTATTATGGGTCATATCTTAATTAAATTCACTAAGAAGGTCATAATGGGCATATTACTTGGAGAAAACTCTTAGTCTGATATCTCATCAAAATTGGGAAGAAGAGAACTACAGGATAAGATGATGAGAAGTGACTTTCAATGGTCGGAGAAGCCATAAGGATGGATAAATCACTTTTTAGAGGTAAAATAGTTAATTAATTAATTAATTAAGTGATTTAATCAAGGAATAATAAAATAAAGTAAATGTCACTTGGAGGGAAAAGGTCAACAACGAATTAGGGTTTAGAAAATCTATAAGAGAAGGGCCAATGACCTAATTCACCATTATGCAGATTATGACTTGTCATTGACGAGAAGAGGCACATCTCATGAGAGATAGTTCAGTGTATTCCAAGAGGAAAACACTAGTTGGTTGATTTTGGTGTTGAAAGACACACCCTAGTCACCGGGAAGATCATCCAGGTCTTCCATCATTCTTCATTGATTCCGCAGTGCTCCCATATTTCGGGTATTATCTTTTAGTTGCTTATTTGTATTCTGGCTAAGATCCTTTATCTGTTGATCTAGTCGAGTATTGTCAGTTTATTCAGCCACATTCAACCATTTTTTAATCCACAGAGATATCATAATACAAACTTTGCAGTCCTTTGTCGCGTTTATTATTTGTATGATCATTTATATGTTGTAAACCTTTGATCCTACACACACATTAGCAGCGTTTCCTAGACTAGCCAAGTCAGGAACATTACAGTGGTATCAGAGCTAGTTTTCCTCCCAACCTAAGGGGAAAATCAGATAAGGATGTAGATACATCATTACCAGCGAGTGGATTGATAGGAGCATAGATGGAGCCTACACCCATTAGATGCAGGGAGCATTTCTACAGTTGCAAAAATCCTTGGAAGACAAATCACTGATGCAGGGGTAAAGGGAAGGTACACATTGTTGAGGTGCACTATGACAGTGAGGATGAAGAGATGCATGTGAATGCAACCATAGATGCCTATTTAGAGCAGTCCGATAAGGCTAGTGAATCTTGCACATCTGAGGGACAGTTGGATGGATAGGATGATAACGCATATCCTTCATCTTCCCCATCAGGTAATGTTGAGGATTCAACACTTCAACATAGTGGTGACACTTGTGAGGATTCACATGTGTTGGCACTTAGACATGATGAGATTAGGAGGTTGGATGACCTACCGGTTGGTGTAGACATGGCTTCCAGGAAGTCATGTATGGAGAATGATGAGCTTCATATGATGAGTGAATGTTTCAGGATAAATTCGTGAGTGCGGACACAGACCAATATCCCTAGATCCACCTGGATCTAGAACAAAACAGGACAAAATAATACACTTTCCCTAGATCTAGCCTATTGAATGAACTAAGAGGTAAATATTATGGTCATACCTTATGAACGCTTTCCTTATATCTCTGTTGTTCCCAGCTTTTCTCCAATTCTCTCGTCCCGTTCATATCACAACAGAACAAACCAATCGAAGTAAAGGCAGATTAATATATTCAATGACTAGTCTATACATATGATCAAGGAATTATGTAATAAAATGACATCATCTTTATGGGAAAGGGACATATTACTGTATTGAATTAATTGAAAGAGAAACTTACAAACCGAGCCTTGATGTCGTAGGTCTCCTTTTGATGGCTCCTATCTCTGACACACACACTTGCTCATGCATGAAGAAAATCAACCACTTGTGATGACCTTGCTATTGTCTCTTGCTGCTGTAGCATCAATCCTCCATACAGTCTTGCACTAATTCTCTAATCAATCTCTTGCTAGTTTGCTTCTAACCTTTTCCATGAAAAATCTCCTCAATATATAGGAGAAGATAGATTGGTTACTTAGATAGGGAATGATCCCAAGATATCTGGAAAGTCATTACTTTTCCAACCATTCGAAAGCCAACTCATCCTTCTAGAAGATTCCCTTCTAGAAGGATCGAGAACTTATCCTTTTTCCTTCTTTAAGAACATGTTCGCACCCTAACCATGAGTACAGTGTGAGAAGTTCGCACCCCAGCTGAATGCAACCTGCAAGAATTAGGCATTCTCGCAGGAGAGTATATATGCAGCCTGCGAACTATCTTTAAAATGTGATTTCTGGAAGCTGATAAGTGTAACCTTTCTTAGGAAAATGTTCTTAGTGAAGAGCTTGATATTATATCATCATGACATTATCATTGCATCATCACAATGACCAAATTTGTGGATAACAGTGAACCACATTTTTCATCTTCTTAGTCACCTATGCTAGCTACGACACATGAGAATAAAAATGGCATTCTTGATATGGTAGAGGAGCCTTATGTGGGGATTGTACACAAGGGACATATGGATTTGCAGACCTAGGAGGAGAGTTATGGCTTGGAGTTAGTTGACCTTACACATACCTATCAGTATGAGGCGAGTGAGTCACCACTCTTGGAGTTTCCACTAATGGACCAGGTTGTGGAGACTGACATCTTGTTGGGACACTTACTCCCAGGATTGATTTGCAGTGATGAGGATGCACTCCTTATTGGAAGGGATGACCATAGCATGTGTTTGGACACATCTGTATGGAATCCAGGTGTAGATGATATTAGTAGGGTGAGTGCACAGGAGGATACAACTACCCATACAGGATACAATGCGATCCATATAGGGGCTGCAGTTCGTGATGGCGTGTAGTGGCATACATGAGGACTCAGTAGCAAAGGGGACAGTGGGAAGTTCAGTGCCTTATATTTTGAGGAGTGTGTTGTTTGGAATTCCATTGTTGACGCTATTAGTGAGAGGCATGAGGTAGCACCTCAGCAGGATTGTGACAAGGAGTCACAACACTTGGAAGGACAGTTGAGAGTCAGTGAGGGCATGATCATGACAACCACTAGATGCATTGATGATACACATGCATTGGTGGAAAGTTATTGTTGGAGGACCTCGATGGAACATGATAGTTTAGATGGGGGACTTATCATTGATGACTTCCATACACTCAGGGAGAGAGTGATTGTGATGAGGGTCGACTACTAGCAGTTGTTGATGGATAGGTATTACCTATTGGAGGTTGGCGCGATGTATCACAGGGCATTGAGGGAGCAAGAGGTTGAGGTGGACCGACTCACTCATGAGTTGATGAGCACACAGAGATTCTTGGAAGGCAAATAGAAAACCCTTTAGGAATCAAAGTCCATATCAGAGGAGCTCCTTGAGGAAACTAGACAGAAATCCACTACACCTATTTCAGCAAAGAGTCAGATATATCCCTCAGCCATATTGCGAGAGGATGTTGGTGGTTTAGCAGTGGAGCACCATTTGAGGGAGGAGAATGAGGAGTACCCATGATCACTGATGAGTATGGAGAGATATGATCCAGAGATACATGAGGATATCCATAGGTCATAGGGACCACCCTTCACGAGGGGTGTTGAGACAGTTGGGCACACACATACACATGGGGATTCCAGATCTAGGGGAAGTTTTGAGGACACTTCCATTTATGTTCCAGAATTGGTTGACCTTAATGTAGAGGATGACCCCGTAGTACACCCAAGATCCAGGATGTTGTAGCTGTATATAGGAGATCACATGAGTATGCAGGGGCACACAATGATGAGTGGTAGTTCACAAAGATATATAGAGGTGTACAGTGGGATTCAGGGGGATGCATTGGATGGCATGGATGAGATGTACTCAGTAGATCATGGAGATTCCTCTCCCTTGAAGCATTATACAGACATGGGAGATCACCTTCACCATAGCAGCAGTTACGTGAGTGATGATGGATGGAGAATGATTGACCCACAGTTGGTAGAGATACCTACTGTTGTACCTGATGGTTGGTGTTTAGTGATGAGTACAGGTGATTATTTATCATGGGTGTCGATGGACGAGATTTTGGTTAAGACCTTTGGATTGACCAAAGCATATGCTACTCTCCAGTCCTATAGTTGGTTGCTGATATTTATGATGGCATTTCCCGATACTTTCATCATTGATAGAAACAAAGGGGGAGCTAGACAGTGGCAGAGGGCATGGAGAGTTGGTAGTTCGAGACCACCTAACATGAGTGTCTTGATTGCATACATCAAGATAGGGGTGGATCATCAGGGGTAGACAGTTGAGGCCCTGGGCATTGTTTGCACCCTTTTCGCCACCTTGGTGAGAAAATAAGAGGTGCTTACATACCCAGTTGGGTCTTGCTGAGCATGACAGCTGTAGAGGAAAGAGTTAGAGAAAGAAAAACAAAACTATAAGCAAGAATTAAACTAATACAAACTAAAATCATAAGCATATGGGTATAGAGATAACAAACACAAAAATACCAATATCACCAATGTTTTTAGGCCGATCTATTGATGAAATCAAAGCATAATGAAGAAAGGGGACTATGAGTCCCTTCTTCCTCCAAAGGAAGGCTCTTGGGCCCTCACAAACTTGCTCTCCTTGCAACAAGAAAAATAAAAATAGTGATGAAAGAACTCCTTTGCAAATCCACTCAATGGAGAGGTGGATTGCTCAATGAAATGATGCCAATGTGTCTTTGTCAAGTATGGAGTCCTTAAAAAAATCTAGGCAGCATAACATTACATGAAATTTCTTGAGAAAATGAGGCTTCTTCATGGATTTTTATAGCATTGCATTGGGTTATTGTGTAACTCCTTTGTAGTGTGAAAAGAGGCTCTTTAGGGCTTTATTAGGTCTTTGACCAGCCCACCATTCGGATTTAGCTCAGATTTGAGGGTCAAATCGACTTGGGAGCTGATCCATAAGTGGTTGGGAGGCCGACCAATTTAATAAATGCGCTGTTTAGCAGGTGCGCGGGTTTTTGCACCAACAACCGCGCATCGTGCGCATATGCGCGCATGGTACGTTCCTGTTCCGCGCATGTGCGCGCGCATCCAACTTCTGTAAAGCGCTCTTCAATTTTTACTACTTTGTATAGTTTTTTGACCTTTTTGGAATGCTGTGAAATTAATTCAGTGCCATGAATGACTTCATTACTGTTTGACGATGCTGAGTTCTTGTCGCCATGTGCGGACAAAATTTCAGTGATAACAGATGCCCCCTGATGGATGAGGTTAGGAGCATATGTATAGCCGAAATCCATCAATGTTTCTTCTACTGAGAATGTTGTTGTAATATAGAGCAATAGTGGGATCGTGCAGAGCAATCCTTTGGAGGAGAAAGGAACTGGTAGAACCCGACCTTCCAGAAGGTGCGTAAAATAGACAACTGTGTACAAACGAGGCGGGCATGCCCCATGCTCGTGTTATGTAACTCTTGAAAAAAAAATGACAGAAGCATTGGTGTAGACAACTGCAGCACCCTCAGGGGCAGTGATAATAAAGGCAGAAGACAATTCTGCAAAGGAACATACTCTGAATAATAGGAAATGATCGCGGTGAGAAGCATTGACGATGATGCGGGCATTGATGGCCCTACCAAGTTCAGAGGTCTTCGGAAAATGATAAAAATAACTGAAATAGTCGCAAAGTAAGACCCACCATAACATGAGAAAGTGTTGGCATTGAATGTTATGGGGGCCAACGACAATAGGGAGAAATGGTGTTTCACCATGTGCCGTCCGAGATCTCTCATTGAATGGAGAATGAGAATCAAGATACTGTCACCCTTCCGGAAAATTGTGCTGATGTCGACAAAAGGGGAATGCAACTTCCAGAAGCAAAGGGCTTCATGGAATCTACTGAGGTGAGGAAGTGGCAGAGGTACATGGACGAAGTCAGGAAGTGGGCAGACTCAAGACTGCCTTTGGTTGGAGGATGTATGAGATAAAAAGTGGCCGCAACCGTGTAACAAGGGTGAGTGTCAGGGGGACGACAAGACCAGTGATAAGTTGTGCGAGAGGTGGGACAAGGTGAACAAATTCAGAGGGTAGAGGTAAGTGACATGTGGAGTACTTTGAAGATATGGACGATGCCGGCAAGGGTAGATGATAAGTAATGCTCCAACCAAGGGTGACATGGGTTTCGTGTGGCCAAAAGGAAGCAAGTCGCCAACGGTGACGAAAAAAAGAAAATGTAATGAATGGAAATAAAGGCGTTTGTACAATAAATAATGAATAATTTGGGGAGAAATGTAAAAATATAGAA
The DNA here is from genome assembly GCA_009831015.1 of Picea engelmannii. Lineage (NCBI taxonomy): Eukaryota > Viridiplantae > Streptophyta > Pinopsida > Pinales > Pinaceae > Picea > Picea engelmannii. The sequence continues at coordinate 169,063 of ML803136.1, forward strand.
ACGTGTGCCCCAGTGTGAAATGCGTGCCCCAGGAAGGGCAGAATTTTCTTGGAAAACTGATGAAGGGTGGGGGCCCCATTGGTGAGTTTCTGTATGAGGTAGGTGAAATGAGGATAGGTTCACAGCTGGGCAAACTGAGTGTGGATGAAATGGAGAGTTCATGATACTGCGGAGGTGCAGGTAAAAAATAATAGAACCGTCAAGAGACAATCTGGGAGTCCATATGGAAAGCTAGCAAAATGAAGAGAAGAAGTATGTGGTTGATTCGCAACATGATGAAAGACTATCAGGACTCCCATCCCTAAAGGGTAATGAATAACAGCATGAGTGTCAAAAGTGCCAAAAGGTGCTATGAATGGGACAACTCATGTGGGTAAGAATGCTATCGGGTAACAATACCCAAGGTGCAAATGGAGGCGTGGGTACTGCAGAGCCGGGAATGAGGATCCTAAAGGCCAATATCAGAGGGCGTGACTGGAAATGTAAATGCAATACAACGGGAGAGACTACATGCCAGTTCTGAGTATATACCTGAAGGGGGGAGGTCGATGAATGATGAGCAAGTACCTGCACACATAACAACCAAATACCCAAAGTGAACAACATCTGAAAAGAATCAAAGATATGAACATGTATTTGATAAATGTGACTATGCGCGTGCGTACCTGACCATGATCTGAAAAAAGGCGCCCCGGGGGCTCATGATGAAAAGTGACCCAGGGACTGCTGTGATGTAGGTGACGAGATGCTGATCCCGTGGCTGAAGACGGTTTGAAAAATGGACTCCTTGGGCTCCCGAAATGGTGAGTGGAAGTTTGGCAAAAGGCCTATATATAGCTGTAGGGCCCACATTGCCACCTCAGTTGTACCTACTGCAATAGTGATTGGACGAGCAATTTTTAGAGGAGATTTGAAGATTCAGGGAGGATGAGGCATCTGATCGACGTTCTGTGAGTATCAGGTTAGTGGTCTGATCATCCTGCATAGAAATAGGTTTTCAATTTTTGGGCAGGGTTTGTACGGAGGGCCGTACAAGGGTAATTAGGGGGTTTTTGATGGGGTGTGGGCCCACATGCGTGGGCGATTCAGTGAAATGCGCGCATACGTGCACGCTTGTACATCGAATATACGCGCATGGGTGCGCGGTAGGGGGAATTTAAGGCGCGCCCGAAGGGTGCGCCTGTGTTGTGAACATGCACGCATCAGTGCGCGCCTGTGTTGTGAACAGGCGCGCATCAGTGCGCGCCTGTAGGTTTGATAGGCACGCACTGGTGCGCATCTATATGGTGCGCAGACGCACTTAAGAGCATGCCTGTGAAGCAAACATGCGCGCATTGAGGCGCACCTATTTGGTGTACAGGCGCGCATATATGCGCACCTGTGTGATGAGCAGGCATGCATGTGTGCGCGCCTGTGGGAACAAAAACAACGCCTAGGAGGCAAGGTTGAAGGGTAAAAAATGAGTCTTTTTTATGCTGTTGATGGTTGTCTGAGCTGATATAGGACTCTGTGTTGTTTGTAGGTGGCCAGCAGTGATGATGCCAGTGCGGTGGCGAGAGCGAGACTGGGCCCAGTTACGAGATGCTGTGGCCATTGAGGGGCCTGGGGTGTGGGCGACTTTGGAAACCTGTAGGTTGCTAAAGTTTTTTGAGTGCCCGTTGATATGGGCACAGGAGTATCTACTACAGTTCCTGCTCCAGATGTGGAGTCCGGAGCTGCACTGCTTCCTCGTGCGAGGAGAGCAGATCCCCTTCACTGCGATGGAGGATGTATATTTTCTGACTGGGTTCCCCTTTCGGGGAACGCCCCTACCGGTAGGGCCTGTGCTGCCGAGGGATACATCCCTTGCTACGATTGGTGAGCGATACTGCTCAGGTCGAGACTTTATGTCTGGGGCTGTGGTGAGCATCGACGCTATAGACTCCCTAGCACATCGTTGTATAGCGACGATGATTGTGAGTATATATGGGTCACTTGCGACCCAGCGGATCAGTGGTGGCCAGCTATTGGTGCTGGAGAGGGTGGTGGCCGGCGAGCAGTTCACGTGGGGGCTGACGCTGCATGCGTTAATGATAGCGCAGTTGGACCGTTTTCGGTCCACAGGTGCAGGAGAGTTCGCATTTGGGTCTATCCTGGTAGCCGGGTTTTTGGAGAGGGTGCCGATGCTGCACCCGAGGGTGCTGCTGGAGATGCCGGGGGCACGAGAGCTGCGACTGAGGCGGTGGTTGACAGTTTTGGTTCGCCATGGTGGAGGCGAAGGTGGCCACTTCTTTTCGGCAGAGGCGGCACAGATATGGCGACAGATGCTGCATGTAGTACTTCGGTACCCCTATGCTAGGGTTGACTTCCGGTGTGACCAGGACATGGTGCTGCCTCCAGGGGAGGTGTTTGACCATCGAGGTACATTTAGTATTGTATATGTTTTTGATTTATGTTGTCTTTTGAGATATCAGTCCATATGTATATGATATAGATGCTGATACTATCTGTTGTTTGTTGTTTTGTGCATGTGCAGATGTGGCAACTCGCGGGCGCGAGGTGGAGATACAGAGAGCGTCGGATCGTCGAGAGCTGGAGAGACGACCGCAGGGAGAGAGACATCGGCGGGAGGATGCCGCGGAGAGACCTGCTGAGCCCGAGAGGGCAGCGAGGAGGCACCGGTTTGATGACCCCGGTGCGGGGCCATCCCACGCTCATCTGGCGGCGACCGGAGTAGATTTTGATGACATACGCCGTTGTCTGGAGATGGTGTTGCAGGATGTGCTTGAGGGCATGTGGACGCGTATCCAGGATGAGAGCTTCCTGGAGCAGTGTGTGGGGGTGGCGCCACCATGGCGGGCCATAGTGCGGCGAGAAGCAGTGCTTGCGGCGATGACTAGTGGACGCCTGTCGCCGGGGCAGGAGGGTCCTGTGGGTGGTCCACCACCTTCTGGGGCAGGTGGTGGTGGGCCACCACCTCCTCTTGAGGGAGGAGGGAGGAGAAGGTGGTGGTGCGATAGAGGCACCATGATGTATATGTTTTTGTTGTATATAGGCTGGTGAGCCGATTTTTTTTTTTTTTGTATCGAGGTGTCGTGTTGGCCTGCGGATACGTGTATTTTTGTATGTAAACAGTCGGATGGCCTGACGGGCCTTGATATATATTTATACATGAGTATACCTTTTTGAGATCCTGATGTTGTCTACATGTGTTTTTGTGTTGATGATTTGGATGATGTCTATTCTATATATATGCTGTGACAGGATTTATGAGATGTTTATGTATGTGTAG
>ML803137.1:14178-31678 GCA_009831015.1 Picea engelmannii
AATGAATGAAGAACTTAGTCAAATAGGAAAGAATAAGACATGGGAATTGGTTCCTAGACCTTTGAATAAGAATGTCATAGGGGATAAATGGGTTTTCAGAAATAAGATATATGAAGTAGGTAAAATAACTAGAAACAAGGCTAGATTGGTTTGTAAAGGGTATGCACAGGTAGAAGGAATAGATTATGGAGAAACTTTTTCTCCTGTTGCAAGAATGGAATCCATTAGACTGATTCTAGCTTATGCCAGTTCTAAACACATTAAAGTTTACCAAATGGATGTAAAGTCTGCATTTTTTAATGGTGATTTAGAGGAAGAAGTATATATGGAACAACCAGATGGTTTTCAGGTACAAGAAGTAGAACAATATGTTTACATGTTGAAAAAGGCAGTGTATGGGTTGAAGAAAGCACCAAGGGCTTGGTATTCCAAACTTGATAATTACTTGAGGCAATAAGGATTCAGGAAAGGTAACACTGATAGTAATCTATATATTAAATAAGAAAATGATAGCCTGATCATTGTTGAGATATATGTAGATGATATAATTTTTGGTAGTGATGCCAATAGGCTCAGTAAACAGTTTGTTGAAAATATGCAGAAAGAGTTTGAGTTGTCCATGCTAGGAGAAATGAAGTTTTTGTTAGGCTTGCAAATTACTCAATCTGATAAAGGTATTTCCATTTCTCAAACCAAGTATATCAATGAAATTCTTAAGAAATTTCAAATGGAAGAGTCTAAACCAGTTGGCACTCCCATGGTTACTGGCTGTAAATTAAGTAAGTTTGATGATACTAAATATGTTGATCAGAAAGTATACAGATCTATGATTGGTAGTTTTATTTATGCTACAACTACAGGACCTGATATTATGCATGCAGTTTGTCAAGTTGGCAGGTTTCAGGCTTCACCAAAAACTTCTCATCTACTTGCAGTCAAAAGAATTTTCAGATATCTAAAGGGGATAACAGAGTATGGTTTGTGGTATCTGACAGGTAATAAGATTGATTTATATTCTTTCATTGATGCTAATTGCGCAGGTTGTGTTGATGACAGGAAGAGTACAAGTGGAGCAACATTTTTTTTTGGAGGGTGTCTTGTAAGTTGGTCAAGTAAATAAAAATCAGTAGTGTCTCTGTCTACTGCTGAAGCAGAATACATAGCAGCTGCAACTTGTTTCACTCAGATTCTATGGATGAAACATATGATGGAAGATATACATATTCATTATGATGACCCTATACCTATCTTCTATGATAATACCAGTGCAATTAGTATTTCTAAAAGTCATGTTATGCATTCAAAAACAAAGCACATTCCCATTAAATTTCATTTTCTAAGAGAGCAGGTGATGTCTAAAGTTATTAAAGTGGAATATGTTGGCACAAAGGATCAGATTGCAAATGTATTTACTAAACCTTTACCTAAAATCCAATTTGATAGTCTCAGGGATCAGTTGGGGGTTTACCCTCTGTAATTTTATTTCATTCTCAAAGATTGCAAGGGATTCATTATAAAATCAGATTGCATAGGTTTATTGAATATTATTGACAGGGGGAGTTTCTACTGAAATGATACATCTTTGCAAGTGGTTTTCTTTGTCATAGATGTCAAAACGGGGAGAAGAGATTTAAAGTTTTCCATCAATGCCAAAGGGGGAGTTTGTTGGCAAGAATTGCAGTTTACACAGAACTTGTTTTTGTCATTAATGTCAAACTTTAAAAATGTTAAAGGGACAGGCGTGGATCAGTTTTTTGTCATTAATGTCAAAATTTTAAAATGCTAAAGGGACAGGCGTGGATCAGTTTTCACAGGCATGGATCAGTTTGCACAGGCATGGATCAGTTTGCATAGGCACGGTGGTTCCAAATACGTAGATCATCATTCCTCTTGACAAACCAAAACGCGAAACTACGAAGAACCCAAGAGTTTGTATTTCAGGATTTCGAGAGTTTGTATTTCAGGATTCTAGGAGTTTCTATTTCAGGACTTTTGCATGGTAAGCAAAAACTTCAACATCACGAAGTCCTGAATGCCAAAATACTAAAACCATGACTTGATCTGAGTCATTGATTAGAGGGAGATCATGGACCCTTGATTCGACTCCATTTTGAAGTTTCAGATACCGGGAGTTGGAGAAGTCAAGAGTCAAGACTCTTCATCACGGGAGTCCCGAAGTTCTGAAATGCAAAATGCCGAAATGGGAAATCGCAAAAGAAATTTATGCATAAGTGCTTGGTCACCACCGATGGTCACATCATCGAAGAGCTGTAGAGAATATCTCGAAGAGACAAGCTCCATTTTGGAGTTTGGGACATGGAGAGTCGAGATGAATCTTCACAGAATCCCCGAAACACGAAATACAAAATGCGTGTTCAGAATTGGCCCCTGGTCATAACCTATGGTCACATCGACGAAGGATCGAGGAAGGAGCTAGTGCATCCAAGCTCCATTTTAGATTTTTGGGGATCGCGACATGGAGCGTCAAGAAACTTCACCACAGGAATACCAAAATGCTGAAATCACAAAATGCGAGATGCCAATATGCCGAAACGCCGAAATGCAAAAATGCTGAAAAACCTTTTTGGTGAAGATTTTGGGGTTCACGACTTGGAATGTTGAAACACTTCATCACAAAAAATTTCGAAACGCCGAAATGCGAAATGTCGAAATGATGAAATGAAAAACGCCAAAATACCGAGGATCGAGACTTGGAGTATCGAAACACTTCATCACAGAAGTGTCGAAACGTCGAAATGTGAAATGACGAAAAACATTTGTATGCTCATCGAATGATGCTGGTTAAATATTTAAATTGATCATGTGGATATTGTTCATCTTGATGCCTTGGCCAATAATAATCATTGTAAGGAAGTTATTCAGTTATTGTAATTGAATCTTTGAAGCCCGAGGGTTCGATTGTACACACTGATGATACAGGAAGACATATAAAGTGATTGTTGTAAGAAAAGTAAAAGGTGAGAGAGGATTATGGGAAATATATGGCTCTATAAAATTTGAGGAAGAGAAAAGATAGAGAAGGGAAGACACATACACAGATTGAAAATCTAAGTGGTCTGGTCAAGAATGAATTATGTAGAGAGGATTTGAATTCTTATTGTTTGATAGAGAAGATAAAGAGTTGGTTTGCAGGTTCTTTGTGATAAAGAATAATTTCAGGGTGGTAGGGAGGAGCAAGGGGATACTGTAAAAGTTTCTGGTACAAGTTGGTTCTTGTACATCTGGGATTTGTAGCTTCCATTCAGTAGGTGCTGAAGAAACAGAGGTAGAAGCCTCATTTGGGTTGTAACTTAGATTAAATAAGAATGTAAAGAGGAGTTGGAGCTTGCCTTTCATTCATAAGAAGAATAGGTTTTTCCCTTTTGGGTTTCCTCATGAAAAATTATTGTGTCACTGTTTCATTTATGTGATTGTTTATTTATTGGTTAAATGTATTACTGCAAGTTAAATGTTAAAGGCATGATTTATTGATTAATAAGTAATCTTCTTATAAAATGAAACAAATTTTATACAACTGATTCACCCCACCCCCTCTCAGTTGAATTATCTTGTACAACAATCTCGATCATCCAACCCGATTGGATAATATAAGCAAGGGATGAATGGAAGAATGATGAAAAAGTGTGGACTCTCATTCAATGGCTGCAACAAGATTCCAATACATCAGATACATTTACATGGAAAAATGATTCACTATGGTACAAAGATCACTTATATTTATGTAAGAAATCCCAACTCAAACAAAATGTACTATTGGAATTGTACACCTCTCCAGTAGGAGGGCACTCGGGATTTTTAAAAACCTACCATAGGGTCAAGAAAGAATTTTTTTGGGATGGACTTAAAAATGATGTTCAAAGGCTTGTAGCAGAACGTTTGGTTTGCCAACAAAATAAGGTGGAAACAATTAAGACCCCAGGTATTTTACAACCATTAGCCATCCCAAGTCAACGTTGGGAGAAGGTTTCCATGGATTTCATCATAGGGTTACCGAAGTCTGAAGGAAAGAGTGTCATCATGGTGATTGTTTATAGACTGACCAAGTACAAAAACTTTTGTGCACTCTCGCATCCCTTCAAAGCTAGTGCAGTTGCCACTTCATTCATGGAGACAGTTCAAAAGCTACATGGTAGCCCAAAGATTATTGTAAGTGATAGAGATCCCATCTTCACTGGACATTTTTTCAAGAATTATTTTCTTGTTTTGGTACTCAATTGGCTCATATATCATCCTATCATCCTCAATATGATGGGAAAACCGAGATAGTGAGAAAATGTCTGGAAGGATACCTTCATTGCTTTGTCTCTAATAAATAAACACAATGGTTCAAATGGTTACCCTTGGTAGAATGGTGGTATAACACTTCTTTTCATACTGCAACAAAAATGACACCATTTATGGAACTCTATGGATACCACCCTCCTTCCATCACTTATTCTCTAAAATAAAAATCTAATGTTTAAGTAGTGGAAGATCACATCGATCATCAACAACAATTTATCCAAATATTAAAAGACAACCTGACCATGGCACATAATCGTATGAAACAAAAAGCAGATCAACATCGTAGTGAAAGAAGTTTTGAAGTAGGGGATTGGGTTTTTTTAAGACTACAACCATACAAACAGATGTCCCTCAAGCAAGCCAAGAAGGATAATAAATTATCACCAAAGTAATATGTCCCTTATAAGATGTTGCAAAAGATTGGTACTATGGCATACAAATTGGAGTTGCCTGCATATTCACGAGTACACCTAATTTTCCATGTTTCATGCTTAAAGAAGGTTATAGGTGACAAGATCCTAGTTCAAACTATATTGCTAGAACTTGATGAGGAAGGAAAAATCATATTGGAGCCTGAAGCCATCACTGACACAAGAATTTGCCAACTAAGGAATAGATCCATTTCAAATTATCTCGTTAAATGGAGGAAACTATTGACTGAAGATTCCACTTGGGAAGATGAGTCTTTTATACAGAAGCATCTAGAGTTACTCAAGCATTGCGGACAACACTTGTATCAAGGGGAGGGGCATGTTTAGCCCTAAATAGTGGCTCATTACCCCTTAATTGGGGCATATTAGATTATTAATGTTATTTTATTTATGTCGGATTTAGGCCATTAGTTGTAATTATACCTCCTAGTCTCCTATATATACCAAGGAGACATTTTCATTTTGAATCATCTGGTAATTGTACATTTGTGTGGGAATAAGGAGGTTGCCCCCTTGAAGAGGATTATTATATGAATTTATCTCTTTTTAAAGGTGTTGAGTACTTATTCTGAGGTTTTTCTATGCTATATTGATATTTGGTTCTTAACAATGTCCAAAATTAGTACAATAAAAACAATGACCATAAAATAAATTTGCATACCTGGGAGTGAATGATCTTTTAATGGTGTAGTCCTTATGAATTTTTTCCTTGACTGATCATGATCATGATTGAAGATTCTTTGTGGCTTGAATATGGATGGTCTTCTTGAAGATGTATCTTCAATAGTTTTATTATATTCTGGTTGACCATGATTCTTTCCTTTTAGTACTTCTTCATAAATCTTTCTATTTTCTTCATTCTTCTTTTCTAGCAACCTAGAGTGCTTCTCTTCATTCTCTATAACAGACGTGGATGTTTTTGTCTCTTCAACGTTATTGTTGATCTTGACGATTTTACTTCTCAATGTGAAAAATTCTTCTACAAGCTTCTCAACATCTTATTATTTCTTCATTATCTGAGACTTCATGACTTCTTCAGTTCTTTTCGCTTCTTCACGCTGAATTTTTAATGTGATTATATCTTCTTCAAGTGCTTTCTCTTCTTGAACAAACTTTGCCTCAAGCTAGTTTAGATCATTAGTTATTTCCTTAAGATGACATGTCAGTATATTCTCTCTCATTTATGCTTCTTCCTTCTTTGCTGTTATGTTGGCTTCCAAATACTTCTTTTGATATTCAAGATTTTCTTCAATATTTATGGCTTCTTCTAGCTAAGTTCTTAATTTTTCGATGACATGTTGGGATTCTTCAAAAATGTGAACACTTTCCTTTTGTTTCATCAATTCTTTCTTGAGTGACTTATTTTATTCTCTTAGTTCATATAAAGCACTAGTCAATTCTACTTCGTAATTGTCTTTCTTTTCAATTAGTTTTTATTTCTCATTCTATTTCAAGATGTCCGTGTTTTTCACAATTAAAGAAAAACAACATACCTATGGTGATTATGTACTCTTCATCTTTTGAATCTGTTTGACATGGTGAACATAATTCTTCTTGATTAGTGTCTGCATCTTCTTTGGCATTTTTTGAATCTACGATGGGTGAAGAATATAAGTCATGTAATTTATCCCAAATTTATTTGGCTGATGAACATTTACCATCCTTTTCTCTTACCGTATTAGGTAATCCTTCCTAGATGAAATCCATTGCTATTTTGTTATTCTTCTTCAATTCCTTCTTGGTTGTAGTATTTTCCCTTTTTGAACTATCATATCCTATAACAATTGATAGCCAAATATAATGTCCATGTGCCTGTAAAAATACTTTTGTCCTTCGGCTCCACATATCATACTTTAAACCATTCTGAAAATTAAACATTGGTATTCCATTCTCAGAATAATCCATAATCTCCTTCCAGTGGTTAAGATGTTTCCTGAAGGAAGCTCGATCTNAGTAATAGAGAATTCAATTATTTTTAACCACAAAATATAAGTGTTAAATCAATGTAGCATTATCATCCAATAGTTGTAGAGTGTAAATAAACAATGAACAAATGATAATTCATACACATACACAATACACCAATGTTTTTACGTGGAAACCAAAATAGGGAGAAAATCATGGAATGATTTTTCTTATATGTATTTAAGAATTACATTCACTGGAAGCACCAAATTTCTTTGTTTTCTAGTTGCAACTGGAAGGAGGCTCCAACCCCCTAGTTTCTCAGGATACAACCTGAGGGAAGCTCCAACTCCCCAATTCTCTAGCTACAAATAGAAGGAGGCTACAACCCCCTATGTTCTCTAGATACAACTGGAAGGTGGCTAAAACCACCTATCCTTTCCCCATCCAACCGCCTTGAAATATAAGTAGCATGATGGAACAACTATCACACTATCATTGTGAGATATACTGATGTAAACCTATACCAATCAACCTGTAATCAACATGTACCATAAACAAGTGCATCAACCATGCACCAACTTGTAAAAAACAAACTACAATCAACCTGCACCATAAAAAGGGGCATCAACCATGCACCAACCTGTACCTCAACCTGTAATCATCCTGTACCATAAACAAGTGAATCAACCATGCACCAACCTATAATATTGATTAAGGTTGGTTGTCATTGATGTCAACCATTGAACAAAGCCTTGTAGAACAAAGTTTGGGTAATGGACCCAAGATTGTTTGATGTAAATATGACTTGTTATTGTATTTTCATGGTTGATAATAAGTATAAATGGATTAACTCCAAAGTGGTCCCCTTATGGTGAAATCCCTCATGGGAAGACGCTTTGTGAATTGAGTTATCCTAGAAGTATGGATAGAGAACCCATTCTTATTTGTGGAATAATGAGATGAATGCCAATGAATTTGTCAGTGAAATGAACCTATATGGATAGTTCTTTTCATTCCATTTCTAGTGGTATGTGGAATGTCACATAACTCCTCACAATTAGAGAGTTATGGCCATGAGAAGTTGGAGAAGCCAGGTTTAGGTAATGGACCCAAGTTTGTTTGATGGATAATGGTATGAGTTTTGATATGTTTTTAGGTAATAATATTCTATATAGATAGTAAATATCATTCCATTTCTAGTGGTATGTGGAACATCACATAACTCCTCACGATTTGAGATTTATGGCCTTATGAAGTTGGAGGACCCTCATATGTCATCTAGAAGCCCCAAAAGGTCAAAGTAGTCAAAGTGGTTTAAGATATTTTAAAAGGTAAATAATAAAGTGAAATGATGAGTGTACTATAATTCAAATTGAATACAAAATAAAGTAATTCAATAATAAATTTAATGGAGAAATTAGAAGTGGGTTAACCCTAAAATAAGGAAAGTGGGCAAAGTGACCTAGAAGATGTTTTTAAGGAAGCTACTTGCAAAGTATAAATAAGAGGCAAGGCTCTCTCATTCAAGATACACTTGATCATATTGAATACCTATAGGTTTCTAAGGTAACAAAATGATATATAAGACAAATTTCTTAGGAAAGTGAAGAAACGAATGTCGGAATTCAAGGAAGGATAAATTATTTTGATGATGCTTTCTAAGGTATGTTTTTTTTCAGGTCATCTCACCATTTTCGCAATAAAAAAATTTCTAGAATGATTCAGACCATGAAATGGATACTACATTGAGGAAACATATCCAATTATCTTTGATAATAAATTCATCTTGTGGGTCGTTGTATTTTTCGAGTTACACTCCGTGGAAAATAGGGTTTGTGGCTAGTCCTAAAACTAGTCAAAAACAGGTGTTTCGGGTAAAAACGTCATAACTTCTTCATAAAAGATCCAAATTCAGTAATACCAAATGTGTTGGTTATATTATATTATGTAGTATGTTTTTTAACAGTTTCATATAAATTCAATAAATATTTCATGTGGGGCACTCTCTACAAGGTCTCTCTCTAGAATAAGCAAGAATTCAACAAGGTGTGCCATTTTTTCCATAAATCCTTTTCTGAGACGTTCCAAGTAGTGACACTTGGAGTAATTGCACAAAATGAACTGAAGAACATTCTTTATAAGTTTTATATATTTATGCATTACAGATACAAAGTTATGATTATTTCAAGTTAGGGTTGTTGACTAATCCAAAACTAGTCTTGTGAGACTAAAGAAACGTTTGATGAAATTGCTAGTCTCTTGTTGTTAAAGTTAAGGAAGGTTTGCAGGTATGTGATCATATACACCAGGTCTATTACAGATTTAAAAATCATATTTGGATGATGAAATTGATGAGGTATTTTGGTTGAGGTACAAGTTGGGTACATGGTTGAGACAAGTAGTTGATGAGTTGGCACATACATGAGGTGCATAGTTGATGATCTTGGTACATATTGATGAGTCATAGTTGATGAGAACTTGACACATTATTGGTACATACTTAGTACATGGTTGGTTGCACTTTTTTATGGTACAGGTTGATTACAGATTGTTTGGTACATGTTGGTGCATGGTCGATGCACTTGTTTATGGTACAGGTTGATTACAGATTGTTTGGTACAGGTTGGTTCATGGTTGATGCACTTGTTTATGGTACAGGTTGATTATATGTTGAGGTAAAGGTTGATGCATGGTTGATACATGGTTCAAGTTTATTGGTACATGTTTACAATGATATATCTCATAGTGATAGTGTGACAGTGGTTCCATCATTCTACTTCTACTTCAGGGCAGTTGGACAGGGAAAGGACATGTGGTTGTAGCCACCTTCCAGTTGTATCCAGATAACATAGGGGGTTGTAGCCATAAAATTTTGGAGTTGGAGATTCCCTCAGGTTATAGCCTGAGAAACTAGGGGGTTAGAGCCTCCTTCCAGTTGCATCTAGAAAACAAAGGATGTTGGTGCTTCCAATGAATGTAATTCTTCAAGACATATAAGATAAAGAATTATGTGGTTTTCTTTCAATTTAGGTTTCCATGTAAAACATTGGTGTATTGTGTATGTGTGTGATTGTTCATTTCTTATTTCTCATTATTGGATAATAATTCTACATGGATATAACACTTGGATTATTTGGAGAAAAAGGATTATAATTACGCTATTAATGATTCACCCCCCCTCTCAGTAATCCAACATATACCTCAACCTATACCATCAATGAGTTCATAAACCATGCACCAAATATGTACCAATCATGCATCAAATACACATAAACTATGACTCATCAATATGTAACAACATCATCAACTATACACCTCATGTATGTGCCAACACATCAACTTCTTGGCTCAACCATGTACCAAACATGTACCTCAACCATATACCAAATACATATACCATTATAACCATCAAATTTTTTCTAGAAATACATCACACTATCCATAACCAAATATCATAAACCATTACATCAAGTCATGTGCCACAACCTCACTTTTATACAACCTTTGTCTGTAACATACCTCAACCAAAAGTACTCATCAGTTTCATCATCCAAATCTGATTTGTAACTCTATAATAGACTTGGTGTATATACCTGAAAACCTTTATTAACTTTAACAACAAGAGACTAACATTTTATCAAACTTTACTTTAGTCTCACATGACTAATTTTGGATTAGCCAAAACCCCTAAATTGCAATAATCTTAACTATGTACCTATAAGGAATAAAGATATTAAAATGGCACACATTGTTATTCAGTTTCGTTTGTTCAATTACTCTAGATTTCACCACTTGGAACCTCTCAGAAAAGGAGTTATAGAAAAAATGGCATACCTTGTTGAATTATGGATTATTCTAGAGAGTGAACTTGTAGAGCATGCCCCACATGAAATATTTTTTTATGGATCTAAAAATTGTACACATAATACTAAATAATGTACTCTAACCAATACATTTGGGCTTGCTTATTTTGGATCTATTATGAAGAATTTATGATGTTGTTACCCAAAACACATGTTTTAGACTAATTTCAGGACTATCCACAAACCCTATTTTCCACGGTGTGTAACTCCACAAATACAATGACCCACAAGATGAAATTTGTATCACAACTACTTGGATATGTTTCCTCAATAGCCTCCCAATTTCAAGGTCTGAATCATTCTAGGAAAAGATTTATTGCAAAAATGGTGAGACGACTTGTAAATAACATACCTTAGAAAGCATCATCAAAAGAATTTATCCTCTCTTGAATTTTGGCCTTATTTACTTCATCTTCCCTTTGAAATTAGGCTTAGATATCCATTGGTTACCTCAATCACTTGTATATATTCAATATGCTCAAGTGTGATTAAAATGAGAGATCCTTAACTCTTATTTATACTTTCATGTAGCTTCCTCAAGGGGTTACCTTTTAACCATCTTAACCCACTTTCCTTATTTTAGGGTTAACCCACTTCTAACTACTTGTCCACTTAGTAATTTCTCCATTAACTTTATTATTTAAATATTTTATTTTGTATCCACTTTGACTTATAGTACATTCATCACTTCACTTTACCTCAAGGGGTTACCTTCTAACCATCTTAAACCACTTTCCTTATTTTAGGGCTAACCCACTTCTAACCACTTATACACTTAGTAATTTCTCCATTAAATATATTATTTAAATAATTTCTTTTGTATTCACTTTGAATTATAGTACACTCATCACTTCACTTTATTATTTACCTTCTAAAATCTCTTAAACCACTTTGACTACTTTGACCTTTTGGGTCTTCTAGATGACTCATGAGGGTTCTCCAACTTCACATGGCCATAACTCTCTAACCGTGAGGAKTTATGTGATGTTCCACATACCACCAGAAATGGCATGACATTTACTATCCATATAGAATATTCTTACCTTCAAATATATCAAAACGCATACCAGTATCCATCAAACAAACTTGGGTCTACTACCCAAACATTTCTCCAACTTCACATGTCCATAGCTCTCTAATCATGAGAAGTTATGTGACGTTCCACATACAACCGAAAATGGCATGACATGTATTATACATCTAGAATAGTCTTACCTGCAAATAAAAATTCATAACATTATCCATCAAACAAACTTGGGTCCATTACCCAAACCTTTGTGCTACCAGAATTTGCTACCAGACTTTTTTCAAGGGTTGACATCAATGACAACCAACCCAAATAATAAAAAATATACATATGTACATATATGTGCACACACACACACACACACACACACACACACACACACATAAAATAGATAAAAGGTACAATTATAATGAAAGGGTACCATGAAGGGTTCTAGACGACATACAATTATAATAATATAAATGTAACAATTCAATATGTAGGGMTTAATAATGGGTTTTACACATAAATGTGGATTTTCCTAGGTCTTAACATGAAGGGACACAATCCCCATTTTTCTTCATGMCATGTTGGAGTAGGAGTCCTCCCTAGATTCAAACTACTTGGAGCATGGGTTAGTTTATCTTGTAGATATCCATAAAACCATGAAAGTAAGATATAAAATAAAATACAACACACACTTTATCATTCTATAAATTCCATTCATCAATAAATTGCACAAAACCATATTCTTGTATTAATCATAGTCAAAGAGAATGTTTACAAGGTAAAAACATATGGCCAAAATGTATCAAAGATGGGCCTTATGATATACAATGGAGAGGACCATCATCACCCCACAATTTAGAGTTTTTTACATCCATGTGCAACAAAAATGGTGAAGGTGCATATTCTACATACCCTCTTCCTAAATTATTGTTGTTGTTCCCTACACAACTTCCTTAAATCCTATGATACATATTCGGTGATGGAAACTTGACCAGGATATTCTAAATTCTTTTCAATTTGCATCCATTCCTCCCTTTATTTTTCCCCATTCAGTGTTGGTGGTTGTGAATTTTATAGTAAGAGATGTGGGTTGAGCCTCAACCCAACCCATATAAACTTAAGCCTTCTTAGGGATTCCTTGCACAACTGATCCCTCAACAATGAAGATTGTAGGTTTCTAGGTGAGTAAGGCTCTCTTTTATAGATACCATTTGGAAATGATTTACATATCCTTTGGAAATCATGGGCTAGCTCTTCACCTAAAAGTCTTGCATTGTCTTCAAAGTGGGAAATTTCCCTCATTTGTTTCTCATCTTGGATGGGAGATAGATCTATATTTTTTGTGAGAGTTTCATGGATGTCCATGAGCTCTTCTTTCTTCAAAAACTTATCTTTGATTATAAAAGGATTGTTTATCTCTTCCTCCCTATATTTATGCAAATCATTGTCCCTCAATTATTCATGATGTATCTAAAAAGATAAAAACCTTAGATGGAATTCTCATACATATGGATTTGGAGTTCAATTGTAGGGGAATGGTAAGACAAAGTTATGCAAATAAATTCACACAATTGAGCACTTTCCTCCTCACTTCCCTCTTGGAATGCATCCACAAACAATTTTGGGATATCTATTATGAAATGGACCTATTATACCAAGCTATGCATTTAAACATTGTATATTTTATCCTTGAGAAATAGGTTGTATACTTTTATAGGTTGTCTATAGTTCATCATGTCTTCTGCAATTTGAGCCATCTTGGATATAGATGCCTCCATCACCTATACTCTATTAGTTTGGCCAACTAATTATCTCCTAGTTCTAGCTGGCTCTTATTTCAAAGATCTGTTTCCAAGATCAAGTTGTCTCTTACTATAAATCCCTTGCATTATCATAATTTCAAAATTTTCTTGCAGATGATGATGTTTCTACTCCATATATTATGTACTTCCTTGTTCTTTTTCTTTATTTTTTGTTGTATCCTCTTCTAGTATTTTCCATTTGATGTCTTCAACTATTTCTACCTCTGTCTCACTCAAAGTGATATGAGAAAAATAATTTGTAGGTGGTGTTTCTACTTTACCCTCCTCTTGTGCCCTTGATGGGATTTTGGTGGGGCTAGGAGAGTCCTCCAAGTTTACTATGGTGTATGATATTGGTGTTATAAACTCGGGGGTTTCTTGGGAATCATTTATTTCCCTCATAGAGGATTTAAAAATCCTCCCTATAGCTGGGGTTTTCTCTTTAAGTTTTAGGGGGATAATTTCTAGTGTCCTCAATTTGATGAGGGTAGAAGTTGCCTCCTTGTATGTGTCCTCCACCTTTATATTTATTTTTCTTGGCTTCATTTTGTGGGAATCTAGCTTTCTAGCCTTATTTTTCCTTCTTACGTCCCTTTCAAGTCTTGGTTCTTGGGTAGGCTATTGGGAAGCTACGCAGTTCTACCTATCGATGCTTATAAATTATTCTCATGGCACCCTGGAAAATTTTCTCTCCAAGGCTTCACAAACCAACAATTTTATGAGGCCATGGTGGGACAAGGCCTCTTCCTTTCCTTGATTAACTTTTAGGCTCATTTACTTTAAGGAATGTAGAGGAAAGTAAGGAATTCTCAAGTTCTGTTCAAATATATGATGGAATAGGTGCCTCAACTAGTGAAAAAATATGAAGTGGTGTACATATAACATACTCAACATATCCTCACAAAGTGATGTATTTGAGGAGGTAATATGACAACTCATCCCATGGATCTGGGAGGCTTTCTCTTCTTACCCCATGTTTTTTTCTCCTCTGGCTCTTCATAGCTAAGGAAGAAGAATTTCTTAGTATTTATGGATGGAATCCTCTCATCATTGTCCCATGGTAAAACCATGGGAAGCCCTCATACTCTACTGATACTAGATTCATTTACTTGTAATTCTAATAGCTTGACTACTATAACATACTTTTGATCACTGGTATTTTGAAAATTGAGGGAAAATTCAAGGGCCGCTTGGTCATCATACCCCTAATTTATATCAAAATATACTAGCCAATTGGAATATTGAAATATTTCAACCACCTCAAGGTTTTTATATACCCTAGAGGTGCTAGTGTGATACCTTATGTTGAATCCTTCTCCTATGGTTTCTCAGACAGGTTTATTTGTGTAGACTATATGTATCTTTTCCCAACTAATAAAACTTAGCAAAATGTGAAGTATAGAATGCTTGGATTATTTGGGTTTCTAAGATGAGAAAAATACCAAAGTGAATGATATGGAATGGTTTCACTGCAACAGAGGATGGTAAGTACCATTCACATAATGTACTAGAAAAATGATTTTTGGAACAAGGGGATGTGAGTCTCAAGGGTACCAACTTAAGATAAAAAACAAATTATGCTTTTGGAGTGTTATAGAAAGATTTTCCTCACCCTATGAAATATTGCACAGAGGGCTTTGTTTCATCCATTTTTCCAAATTCCAGAGCTAAAAAATACATGTTTTCCCCATGTACACACCTTTCCTACTATACAACATGCATATATGTAGGTTGCACCACTACATCCCGCGTACATCGGGATTTGTGCCCAAAAATGAAAAATGGTGTCGAGTTTCGATGTCACGACAAGCGATCTATGATCCTTGACATTCCATATACTAGAAACGTTCTGAATCGGCCCTTTCATTCCATTTGAAGGCCATAAATGGGCCAATTCCAAGCTATGGAAAAGAGGAGAAATAATTCAACTTTGAGAGCAAAGTTACCTTGGAGAAATTATTCACTTCATATTGAGTATGCATCCCTTTTTCCTTTAAGTATGAACACAATGTTCATCCCCCAAGCTCTTCCCTTATTGATTGATAAATCCATTGTCTCTCTTCTATGAGCTTGCCTTCGGTGGAGGATTGAAATGGTAGAGGCCCAGCTGGAAGGAACTTAGTTTTTCGATTCTGAACCATGCCGACACGGAAGTGTGTAACTTTTTCACTTCTTTTGATCATATATTAATAGAATTACTCTTTTCCCATCCAATTGATATCTTGTAAATATTTGAATTATTATTCCATGGGTGTATTTTTTATGTATATTAATGGATTATGTTATTGAATGTGCTAACATCGTATATTATCACCATATGCTTTCTTTGCTTGGTTGTTGAGGACTAGTTGCATGTATATTGCTTTGGGTAAAGTGCTCAACGATGGACTTCATCGAACATATAGACAAGGTAGGCATTTTACCTTGTCTTACTAGCATATTTGTTTATATATCATACTTGAGAATAGAGTTAATTTCTGCAGTCATTTCCGTCTGTTGTGGTTTACCACTAGCCATAGAGATATTTTCCTCATAACATGGAGTGCCTGAGATGTTTTTTCTTCTCTACAAAAAGGATTTTTATTTTTTACTAAGAATAGAGCCCAAAGTGACTACAAGGTTCTTTGGAAAGTGGGTTAGGAAGAATCCTAGAAACCCTTGGCCTAAGTTTGAAAAAAAAAATGATTTCCCTATAACAATAAGAGATGCCTCGTTTGATTGGTGAATGATAAGAAGAAACAAAATAATGAAAGTAGGGTCAAGATTTGGTGTGATAATCTCTAGAAATGAATTAAACTAAATAAGGTGACATCTTGTAGTAGTTTCCAAAGAAAAGAATGTATCCACTAGTAATCAAGGTAAAAATAAGGAGGGTTTCATATCTTTGAGCTACACAGTCTTATAATTTTTTTTTTAGAATAAACACATACACGCCCTTTTGGATAAATCATAGGATAAATAACCCTATTGAAGACTAATGGGAAATTTCTCAAGAAATAACATATATTAGAGGGTATGGAAGAAAGGATGATTTTTTTTTTAGTTACTTTACCATTGACCTTTTCATGTAGCTATTGTCAATAGTTGATACCAACTATGCTAATTCTTTGGCTTGAATTCTATAGCTTCTCCTTATATTGATTCCATGTGCTTTCTTCTAAGATGGTCATTGGTATCATTTGATGTATCAAAGTTTTCTTGCATGAAGGATATCATGGATATTATCTATGTAGGTGGTATACGCTCCCTTAACTATAGTTCAAAATGTTGGCACATTTGTTGATGCCACTTCTACCATTATTACCACATTTTTTTTATCATGAGTTTCCCAATGACCCTTTTTGTCATATTCTATTAACTAATATTTATGATTAAACCTCATAGTGATAAACTCTAGGAAACTTAAGTTCCCCCCTACCCCACATGTAGAATAAATTTCCACCTCATTGAGGGATCAAGTGATTTTTTCGTTGGCTTTGATTTTTGACCATGATAATATATTTGGTTGGAAATTTAAAAGTGAATAAAATGAAATTGAATACAAAGAAGTGAAGAAACTTATTTAACTTGATTGAGTAGTTGCATGGATTATTGTTGTGTTGTATATGGCCCATTCTATCCCATTGGATTCGCTCCTATGCAACATTTTTTATGAATGTTGATCAAATTTTGAATTTGTATTGTCTCATATAGCCTCTTGCAGGTCTGCAGGGTATCCTACAGAAGTCCAAATGAATTGACATAGTTTCTTTAATGACTGGAATTTTGGTTGGAGAGGTGTAAAATAACCTTGTAAGTCTTCATGTACCCTTGAAATTCTAAAAATTCAAAACTATGAGGTGGTTGGAAGTATCCTATAGCCTCCAGTAAAATGTTGGAACGTTACAATTTTCATCATGAGTCTTGTAGCTCCATGTAGCAGTGTATTAAGTTTCTTTTGTAGCTTCCTATAGCTACCTGCATAGTCTTTCATTTTTGTTTTTTTAATGTGGATATGAATAGGATATAATGGTAGGGAATGATGTAGAATATATGTAGATTTTGTTGAATTGAAATGGAGTGGGTAGTTTAGAAAAATGGAGTGTCATGTATGAAATGTGACCATTGGGTGGATTCTTGTGTTTGCAAAAATTGACAAGGTCAATGAGTGATATTGGAAAACAATATGAAACATAT